>JAUJYZ010000376.1:687500-725000 GCA_033675265.1 Actinostola sp. cb2023
GTTAAAAATTATAATGTAGCGTAAAGTGTATGGTTTTGAATAAATGCCACACGCAAAGGATATAATTAGCACGTGACTTGCGAGATTTAACTGAATTGCCTGATAGGCGAGTATTTTGATATTTGTATTTTTTACACAGTTGTTGATGTCTTTGCAATATAAGTTGATACATTTTGGTTCATGAAATAAGTTTTTATGATTTCAGTCTTCTTTTATGTTAATTGTTATTATTTTATATTCCAATATTTTATATTGTTGCCGGGACATAAAATGCTACTATCGACCAAGCATCCTTAAAACTCAACCTACCAAGTATTCATCTACAGATCCACCCTTGATCACTACTTTATTCCACTGTAGAGATACACTGTACGAGGTAATACCGATAACTCTTAACGCCGATGGTGGTTTCGTGGGCGGGTTCTGTCCAGAGTACGCTGTGACTGTTGTACTATTTGGTCCAGTTCCATGTTGGTTTTCTACTTGGATTTTAATGTCTGTAAGTTGATAATTTCCAAGCGAAGTCAAAGTTGTTTGTGTGACAGCACAAGAAACCTTTTTCTTGAGGCTCCAAGCTGTCAGTTTGCTGGGTTTTGCGTACACTCTGATGTCACAAACATCTCCGTTCCAGTTAATCATCGGAAAAGTCTGAAACATCGATACAACGGTATAGTTGAAAGATAAACAAATGTATTTGCGGCACTAGCTGTTGCTATGGAAATACAATAGACTGAACCCTCAAAAATCGAAAGAGAAAACGAGAGATTTGATGGATGTAGTGGGAAATACCTTGCCTGTTTGAATGTTTGTTTGTAATATTGAATATTGTTTGTATCAGGCTATTTTAACGAACGCAGGCTATTTTACCTTCCACGTAACATTCACTTCACCACTAGCTTTATTAGTAATCGCTTGAAGTCCTTTAGGTACCGTGGTAGGTTCTGATAGAAAAGCAGATTATTAATATTATTGCTTCATCAGCAAGACCAGCTTGCTTGCGTTGGTCTTTCCTGCCCTCTTCCTTCTCGTATCTTCACTTTCTAAACGGTTGAATTCGAAATGAAAACTTTGAAAATGGCGCCAATGACTAGGGCTACCGAGACTCGCCGGCGCGCGATTAAAAATCACAGTCCGAGATTCGATGCTCTAAAATATCCAAGCCCAATACTTTACTCAGCGCTACGACCCCGCCTTGTGGAAATTAGTCATTTTCAGCGTGTTATAATTGACTGTTGTCGATTCTTTAACGTCCGAGATTAAACCTCGGCTAACCTTGGAATTTGGAATGAATTGCGACGCAAAATTCGAGACGCAGGTTTTTATTTTTTTTACCAGCGCCAGAATCCGAGCCTCTGAAATGCCGAGGCGCTTATTCGCTACGCATCCAAATGTAAAGAATAACGAATATAATGAAAATGACATGATTCCTTTTGAAGAAATGATATCTAGCCATTGATGCCATTGATTGCTCATAAAGGAAAACGCCAATTTAATTTTCTGTTAATGAAAAGCTCGTATACGAACAGTACTTACTTTGACAGTGAGATGTTGAAATTACAAACATCGTAAGGAAGAGAAGTTGTAATCCACCAGCCACTGTTACCACTGTCTTCATCGTGTTGAAGGTAAAATCGTACAAACTCTACACTGATAAACATGAATACAGGTGATAAGACTTCATGACAAAGAAAAGCTGGTTTTGATAGTTACTTTTGTCCAATATTATCCAACTGACCGCTTTTAAAAAAACCATATCAACATAATTTAATTACCACATTTTAGATACTTTCACATCATTATCTGACGTCCTAAATGTCGACGTATTAATTATCTTCGTTTTTATTCGCTTTTAATTAAATATCGTACTCATTATGGTTAATTTTTTTGATGTGGTTTTCTTTGCTAGATGTTTCTTGGGTGCTAAAAACCTCAGCTGTCAGTGGCCTCTTTCCTGGTTATCAGTGTTTCGCCTGCGCGCAGTTTACACAATCAGTATCGAAACTTCCAATCAGCTGTCTTGTGATCATTCCAGGTAAACATTCTTACAGATGGGAAATCATTTCAGATTTATTTGTGCTGTGTTATCTACCGTCCAAGTGTCTGTATGTGACAGCTGTTTTCATATTAGCCATACAGGTGTTTACTAAACGTTGTTGGTGAAAAGGTCGCAAGTTTACTCCATAAGACCGAAAGGCAACATGGGAAATTGTATTGTTCGTAAATAGTTTTGTTTTGAATCACAAAAGTTTTGCTACAAACACACAGTACATAAAACAAAGTCATCACTATAGACACTATAGTATCATAGCCACACAAGGTACGCCGGGAAATATCTCAATACCCCTTCCCGTGCTCCCTTTCGGCCGTGATGCGTAGTTTGAATGTTTTGCAGTAATCAGCAGAAACAGCTGTCATGTGTTTTGATGCTAAAGAGCTGCTAAACCACGAGGTTTACATTTGGTTAATTTTCACGTTGTATTTTTTCATTTTGCTTTCATTTTTCATATTATTTTCAGGGTTATTCAGGCTATCTGTATGACGTAATTACTGTATGGACTGAAGCGCTAATGGACTTTACGGAATTAGCGCTATAAAAATAAAACTTATTATTATTATTTCAAAGATTCAAAATAAGAGTGTTTTGGCTATCTTACTGGTAACGTTACAGTAACAGATGTTGGCTTAGTCTTGCCCTCAGTGTGGTTTTGGCTTATAAAAAGACTCAACAATTGCATCAACATGCAATTCAGCTGACAAGACAACAGTTTGTGGAATAACTGCACGCATGCCATCAGTTTATAGTCATCAATGGGCGCACCTTCGAACGCTTTATACACGAGCCCCTGGCTCGGGAGATTGGGCAACCACTCCCCGCGTTATCGAAGCTAATTTGTTTTATCATGTGCACCGGGGAAGGAGAGGGGAGAGAAGGGTAACTAAATAATCGTTTAACTAATCCCTGTGTCATGCAGTTTATTTATATATTTTTTTTCGAAGAATACATTGGAATTATAAAATATATAGACTTGGAATTGTAATTATAAATACTTATTATTTAAATTTAATTGTTTTTATATTCAATTAGTTTTATTGCATGGACTCGAATATTTATTCGTTGCCATGGATACAATAGGAAATCCCATGACTCTTTGATCATTTCGTTATAATATACTTATAATAAGTTATAGCATACAGTAAATTTGGTGAAATAGAATTATAATAGATATACGGCTATATCGGAATAAGTAACGTTATTTAGGATACAGTTTTAACTGTAAAAAAAGACTACAGTCAAACCCCTGAAGCGGTCAGTTGGCTATTTCCCGAGGGTGACCGCTTAATAGAGGCTTGACCACTACTACTTCAGATACTAGTAGGAGAACTAATACCCCGCCACTATATCTAGCTCTTATCACTAGACGCAACCGTTATACGCACTCTTTGAAAACCGGACACAAAATACAATAGGTTCTATTGTTATGTGTATACTATTAGTTGAGCAGAATGGGGGAAAGGTCAAGGATCGTATCTCAGACTGATGACGTCATACTATGACCATGACGTAATGGATAACATTAGAATTGCTTGTCATAGTATTGTGGATATATAGAGTACCGTTTTATAATAACACATTACTTAGAAAACTGCTTCACTATAAACGACCAGAGATTTTTGTAGTATGTACTAACGATCTTTTAGTGACGTCATAGGATTTCTACGAGGCTAAACTAGTATGAGCAGTTGATGGTTAAATATGGGTAAATATTGCCCTCGTTTGTACTAACAATGACGACACTCTGATTAATTCTATGCAATTAAGGAAGTTTACATTTCAAAGCAAGCACCATATCTCAGTTCCCCATTCATTGCGGTTATCGATCGAGCCAACATATTTGCTGAAATTAAAGGTCATTGACAGCTCGTCCAGCGGATTATGGACCACGGGCGCTATAAAGCTTTGTATACATTGACATGAAGCGTTTGGTATTAGCTAGAGATATGATCAACTTAGTGATTGTATACATACTTGTGTTTAGGGATATTCTAACGTGCATCTCGTTTCCGTACTGATTGCTCAAGAGTCATGTAATAGTTTGAATAGTCGTTGAAATTAACAAGCTCATATGTCTAGTGATGACAGCTTGGTTTCATATTAGGAAACGATCGTATCTCACTCGGTATTTAATCGATAACGAACGAGACTAGAACCCCTGGGGGAGGGGGTAGCCATTATAACTTAGTGCATGATTTATTCATGGCCCGACGCGCACGGAACGTGCATTCGCACATGGTTGCATTTCATATCGTACGTCTGACTATAAACCAATAAACCTGGGCATTACTAACTACACCAATACACACTATTAGACACTCACTCTTTTGTTTTCTTTTGTTTCCTTTGCATCTAATAAACACTGACAACTAATTAGTAGTGCCCAGGTTTAGAGTGATTCCAATAAACCTGGGCATTACTAACTACACCAATACACACTATTAGACACTCACTCTTTTGTTTTCTTTTGTTCCTTTGCATCTAATAAACACTGACAGCTAATTAGTAGTGCTCAGATTTATTGGAATCACTCTTTTTCAATGCAACTTGCCAAACTTGCTAACTCAGAAAGGCTTGAAAACCCAGGCACATACCATAAATACCACTTATAATACACTGGGAGTACCCCTCCTACTAGGGGTATACAAATCAAAGGTATAGCTAACACCAAACGAATACTATCCTAGTGCCCGTGGGTGGATGTGTTAGTAACAATTAGTCAAACTTCAATAATACTATTTTAAGCATAATGTCTAAATGACTGATTCAGTGATATTTTTCTGGCCTAGAAATAAAACCCCTTGTTGATTTTCTTCCTCATTTTCCTTGTCGAAGATCAAATCGTAGATCATCACTTCATCGTCTGACGTCGATGAACTATCAGAATCTACTTGAAACCCATGGTGACCGTCGGTCAGCGGTTGCTTAGGTACGCTGTCGGTTTGCTCCAAATAACGCTTAAATTCGTCCTCACCAACCATGGTGTCTGTAGAACTGTCTGAATTAATCCTTTCTGTTGGTTGTGTAGGATTGGCTACAGTAACCGTGTACGAGCAGACGCTATCTTCGTCGTCATTTGAAGAATCTTCCGATATTGAAGATCGTTGCGATTCCGCGGAATAGATGCTTAATGGCGCACCAAAATCAAAACTTGAACGAGTTGAAACAGGAACCTCGTCTTTTTCAAAGGCTTGATTTAGAAATGATAAACCTGGTTGATTGTCTGGCTCAAGTGGTGGAGAACTCCTTTCCATTGGTGGAGAACCCCTTTCCATTGGTGGAGAACTTCTTTTCATTGGTGGATAACTCCTTTCCATTGGTGGAGAAACTCCTTTCCATTGGTGGAGAAATCCTTTCCATTGGTGGAGAACCCCTGTTGTTATCTTTATTTACTTGGTCAAATGTTGTTTCTTGATCATCATATTTCTGTTTGGCATTTTCTAAATGTCTTTCTTCGGCTAGTGTGTTGTCATGGTTACCAGCGTTGATACATTGTACTATATTATCATAGATATGGTAAGGAGGTGATTGGTCATTATAGATTTCACTGTAGGTTGGCTCGTTTGGTGAGTATCGTTCGTTGTTGATGTCTTGTTTAGGCTCGTTATTTTCTGAGAGAATAAACATCGCATAAATTTCAAGCAAGTGATTTTAAAACGTTCTTGAAATACCAGAGTTTCCGAGGGTTCAGAATCAAGTAAGTGCCGCCTTCTCTAACGATATTAAGACATTATTTAGCCAGTGCTTAGGTGCTTAAGTGTTGTGCGAAGACACACGGTGCAACATTGCGCGCGATTGCACGATTTCAGTGTGTCCACTTGAATGAATTAAAACCTTTATTTAAACAGGTTATTCCCTTCTGCAATATGCTGCGCGCAATGTTGCAGAAGTAGGATATAGAGGTAAATAACTTATTTATTTATTTCCTTTGTGTTATTTTTCGCCAACTGCCAGCCATGACTACTCAAAACGTGAACTGCCAAACAAAAAAACAAAAAAAAAAGCACACCACAAACAACAAAAAAGAAAGAAACATTTTTTTTCTTGAAATTGTATTATTGAAGGGCAGTCCGGTATGCTAGGATACCGAACCGTGGTCAGATATAGAAAATCCCGCCCGCTTCAACAACCAATCAGAGCACGCGATTTCATAGGATACCGGACCGGAAAAAAATAAATCACTGTACTTCAATAAGCTTGGTCACAACAATTGCAAAGGTGGGCACACGCTGCAATCATATTGCCAGCTATATTACATGCAATGTTGCATAGTGTGTCTGTACCTTAATGGTTGTTATAGGAACATATTTTATAATTAGGTGAAGAACGAATAGTATTTCATTAAAAGTATTAATGTTAAGAATGTGCTTGAAAGTGAAAATAAAGCTTACTAAGGAATTATCCTGTCCTTACGAATTTCATCGACATTCTGCATCTTGACGTTTTGAGGTGAAACCACATCTGAATTAGACGGTAGATCACTCAGTGAATGAATAAGCTCTTCGCATTTTGAGTCTTTCTTTCTACGATTCATTTCGTATGCATTCTCACTTTTCTCAGATGGGATGTCTGCAAGATGAACAAGAAGAAATAACATGATTTAACTGTCAAGTACATGTCTGCCATTTAGAGGACAATACCCCACAAATGTACAAACAACCAACCATCAAACAAATGTAATGAAGAATGAATGAACGAATGGATGGATGTGATATGAATGAATGGATGGTTGAATGAATGGACGAATGAATGAATGGATGGATGAATGAATGAATGAATGAATGAATGGATGAATGGATGAATGGATGAGGATGGATGAATGGATGAATGAATGGATGAATGGATGAATGGATGAATGGATGAATGGATGAATGAATGGATGAATGAATTGATGAATGGACGAACGAATGGATGAATGGACGAATGGATGAATGGATGAATGAATGAATGAATGGATGAACGAATGAATGGATGAATGGACGAATGGATGAATGAATGAATGAATGGATGAATGGATGAATGAATGGATGAATGAATGAATGAATGAATGAATGAATGAATGAATGAATGGATGGATGAATGGATGAATGAATGAATGAATGGATGAATGAATGAATGGATGAATGGACGAATGGATGAATGGAATATATCATCAGCATTATATCATCTTCAGCTAAACACCAAGGAATGAATAATCACTGACCAGTTCCTCTTGTAAATCCTTTTCTCTTTTTACCAGGCGAACTTCTGCTTTTAGGCATCCCAGTTGAATCAGAACTGCTGTATTGATTGAACTTACGTTTAACTGCATCCTGAATCTACAGATATTAAAAAAAACGAATAAATAATAAATAAAGTAGGTTTTAAGTGCCCTGTCTGTAAAATCTCTGAGTTCACCTGTTGGTTCAAGATACAGTGAAAGATAAATATCATGAGTCCTTGCAGGGAATTCAAGATGGCGAAAATGTACTTGAAAGCCAACGTCGCAGAATTGAAGGCCAACAAACCAAATACCCACGTGATACCAAGCAGAGGAAGAACGACCGCTGTTGCCTTGACACCCATGCGTATTTTCTCATCACGTGACTTACTTTGCACGTGACGTGTGCCCAGCATTTGGCGTATGACCAGAATAAAAACTACCATGTTTATCTGAAAAATGCATTTTTTATTAGTCATTTTAAAAATGCTAAAGCTACCAGCAAATGCTACAGAGAGAAAACGTCTTACCAGTAGAACGACAATGGCTGGAGCGATAAATGCCCAGATGAGCCCGTTATCAACTGCAAGCCAGCATGCGGTCTGATCGCCATAGTAACCATAGCCTTGTGTTTGAGTGACAGCCAATGAGATACCGACGATAATTAGAGGGAATCCTGTTACCAAGTGTCAAATAGAAACGTATAATGATATGTTCACGATAACATTAACTGAAGTAGATCGAAGATTATGATGATGATAATACATTATATTATTATTATTATTTATCATGATGATAATGATGACAATAAAGATAATTTAAACAGAAGATCAAGACGAATAACAAGAACAGCAAATACAACAAGTACAACTGAGAATAAACAGAATTATCATATGACCCGTCAGTAATTTTATCAGTTTCCGCGCACTATATTTATTTGTTTTACAGGGATTTTTCATCCCTCAGTTGTAACAATAATCTGGGTCATACGATAAAATGCTCATTGACTGAGTTATATTAGGTCGGGCCGTACGGAAAAATATTTGGCTCTTGGTCATTTGTACGGACCTAGCGCACGGCATGACCTACAGCCAAATATATTCCCGTCCGGCCCTCCCACTAAACTCAGTCGATAAGTACATACAGGACAACCAAGAAGCCAAGAGAAACAAGGAATAACTATAAGATCCTTCTCTGGGTGTCGACACTAACCCCATCCGAACAGTAAGAAAAACTTGACTTTTTCTTCGACCTCTGCACCGATGACTTTGACAATAAGAAGGTAAAGAAGAACTCCTTCACACAACATCCAACAGAACACGGCCAGTAGAAAGTAATGCAGCAAAACAGCCAAGACAGTACATCCAACCTATAAAACATGAATTAGTTACATTAATAACGTATCGAGAATGATCCAGTGATCATCACTTAGTGGTCTACCTTAGTGTCACGTGTAGTTCCTTCTGCTATGACAAGGCCACAGACCTACCTTAGTGTCACGTGTAGTTCCTTCTGCTATGACAAGGGCACAGACCTACCTTAGTGTCACGTGTAGTTCCTTCTGGCTATGACAAGGCCACAGACCTACCTTAGTGTCACGTGTAGTTCCTTCTGCTATGACAAGGCCACAGACCTACCTTAGTGTCACGTGTAGTTCCTTCTGCTATGACAAAGTCACAGACCTACCGTAGTGTCACGTGCAGTTCCTTCTGCTATGACAAGGCCACAGACCTACCTTAGTGTGACGTGTAGTTCCTTCTGCTATGACAAGGCCACAGACCTACCTTAGTGTCACGTGTAGTTCCTTCTGCTATGACAAGGCCACAGACCTACCTTAGTGTCACGTGTAGTTCCTTCTGCTATGACAAGGCCACAGACCTACCTTAGTGTCACGTGTAGTAGCTTCTGCTATGACAAGGCCACAGACCTACCTTAGTGTCACGTGTAGTTCCTTCTGCTATGACAAGGCCACAGACCTACCTTAGTGTCACGTGTAGTTCCTTCTGCTATGACAAAGTCACAGACCTACCGTAGTGTCACGTGCAGTTCCTTCTGCTATGACAAGGCCACAGACCTACCTTAGTGTCACGTGTAGTTCCTTCTGCTATGACAAGGCCACAGACCTACCTTAGTGTCACGTGTAGTTCCTTCTGCTATGACAAGGCCATAGACCTACCTTAGTGTCACGTGTAGTTCCTTCTGCTATGACAAGGCCACAGACCTACCTTAGTGTCACGTGTAGTTCCTTCTGCTATGACAAGGCCACAGACCTACCTTAGTGTCACGTGCAGTTCCTTCTGCTATGACAAGGCCACAGACCTACCTTAGTGTCACGTGTAGTTCCTTCTGCTATGACAAGGCCGCAGACCACAGCAATAGCCACGCATATGTTCATGAGGACAATGGTTCGTGGTGCTTTGAGAGTTTTCCAGAAGAACATAGTGACAACGATGGTTAACAAGACAGCAAACAAGGAGATGGAACAACCAATGGTGGAGATTAACTCCAAGGCTTTGCGATGTCCCTCTGGAATCTGAGGCAATCACAATAATCACATTAAACATTGGTTAATCCACCAAAAAATTACATAATTAAACAGAGGACTAAACACACAATTCTGTACCGGTCCTCCATAAGGATCCATGAGGGCTGCGAACACCGTCAAGTGATCACACTCACAAGTAGTCACGTCTTTATTAGATTCACTAGGTACCAGGCTACAGCCGTCTGTGCTCCATGTGCTTGGTAACCCCTCTCTCCAAAATACACACGTTTGTGGCGGAACCGGTTCAACGTCCTGGGAAAAACATATTTGGAATGTAAAGACATGAGATATAACAAGATATACAAAATTCTGGCCGCTACGAAGTATCAGTATATCAATATATCGGATGCATTATGGGTAATTAAATAATCGAAAATTCCCCTTAAAGCGGGTTAACGCCAGCAAAGTTCGTAGAAATATTTAGTATAATGTTTGTTTTAGTCTTACGTTTGTTGTTTGTACATTTTGCTCCATTTAATAGTATTAGTGATGCACCCGATATATTGATATATTGATATACCGTGGCGGCCAGAATTTTTGCAAATGACTGTATAACGAGATATAACGTTAAGCATGCAAGGTGGTGCACGAAGCTCTGCAGACAACCAACAAGATATATAACGTTAAGCATGCAAGGTGGTGCACGAAGCTCTGCAGACAACCAACAAGAGATATAACGTTAAGCATGCAAGGTGGTGCACGAAGCTCTGCAGACAACCAACAAGATATATAACGTTATGCATGCAAGGTGGTGCACGAAGCTCTGCAGACAACCAACAAGATATATAACGTTAAGCATGCAAGGTGGTGCACGAAGCTCTGCAGACAACCAACAAGATATATAACGTTAAGCATGCAAGGTGGTGCACGAAGCTCTGCAGACAAACAACAAGATATATAACGTTAAGCATGCAAGGTGGTGCACGAAGCTCTGCAGACAAACAACAAGATATATAACGTTAAGCATGCAAGGTGGTGCACGAAGCTCTGCAGACAAACAACAAGATATATAACGTTAAGCATGCAAGGTGGTGCACGAAGCTCTGCAGACAACCAACAAGATATATAACGTTAAGCATGCAAGGTGGTGCACGAAGCTCTGCAGACAACCAACAAGATATATAACGTTAAGCATGCAAGGTGGTGCACGAAGCTCTGCAGACAACCAACAAGATATATAACGTTAAGCATGCAAGGTGGTGCACGAAGCTCTGCAGACAACCAACAAGATATATAACGTTAAGCATGCAAGGTGGTGCACGAAGCTCTGCAGACAACCAACAAGATATATAACGTTAAGCATGCAAGGTGGTGCACGAAGCTCTGCAGACAAACAACAAGATATATAACGTTAAGCATGCAAGGTGGTGCACGAAGCTCTGCAGACAAACAAACAAGATATATAACGTTAAGCATGCAAGGTGGTGCACGAAGCTCTGCAGACAAACAACAAGATATATAACGTTAAGCATGCAAGGTGGTGCACGAAGCTCTGCAGACAAACAACAAGATATATAACCCTGAAGATGGCCGCAATGGCCGAAAGCTTGGTTCATTAAACAAATTTTAAATGCAGATGAAGCCACTACAATTTATTTAAGATATATAACGTTAAGCATGCAAGGTGGTGCACGAAGCTCTGCAGACAAACAACAAGATATATAACGTTAAGCATGCAAGGTGGTGCACGAAGCTCTGCAGACAAACAACATTAACGTTCAAAATGGCGGACTCTACTTAATAACAAGTATTATATAGTCATCTCGCACGCGCGCTCTGATTGGCTGAAAACTGTGCTTGATGACGTTATTTCTTGGCTGTTTTGTTTGAATAAAAACTGCATAGGAAAAAAGACCAAAATTCTGAAGAAAATAAACCCAACACGCTCTTTTTCCTATACCGGCTTTTTATACAAAAAAAGTGCTGAGAAATAACGTCATCAAACCGTGCTCTGGTCTCTGATAAAGCACAGTTTTCAGCCAATCAGAGCGCGCGTAGCGAGATGACACAGTTTGCAGCCAATCAGAGCGCGCGTAGCGAGATGACACAGTTTGCAGCCAATCAGAGCGCGCGTAGCGAGATCTGTCTTTACCCTCTTATTCTTGACGACAATTTTGACTTTTTCCTTCAGTTTTCCAATCGGTGCTGGCCGTACAACACTGGTGACCATGGTGGTATTGGATGGTAATACGTCAGCTTGAGTGGTATTGGTGTCGTTTTTATGGAGTCGCATTACAGAGTTGAGCGTCTTGTACACGAGACTAACCACACGATTCTCTGTGTCATCGGAGAACACTTCTGCTGGTAAAAACAAGAAGCTTTGGAAATCCTTGTAAGCAAAGTGTAGACCTGTCTTCTTTATCTGTATGGAAAACAACTCAGTTATTTATGGTTCTGTAGATGATGAATTGGTTAACGTAACTGTCGATCAAATCAACAAATCTCTAGGGAAACATGGTTTTCCTAGCTGCCTTTCCTTATTTGGCAACAAAATTCCATATTTGGTAGTACTAGCTTTTACGTTTACCAAGGCACTCGACCCCTGTCTCCATATATGTGATGTGATGTTTATATTTGGTTATCTATACAAATATCCGCATTACCCATAATACCTCATTTTGTTGACTGACTTTGTCCAGTCTCATGACGATGTTGGTTGTTCTAATTAGTTTGGTAGCGCCTGCAATCTGGTTGGCCAGCTGAAGACCGTAGCGATCGATAGTGACAACCAGTCGATTCCACAACAACTTTGTCTCCTGAATGAATTCAAATCGAAATCGTTATTATCAATGTCACATGATCACAACATAAAACAAGATGGCGGTCACATAGTTTCTGAGAAACACATAGATTCTAATAATAGAAACAGTTAATTTCTTACTCGGCCTGGCAGTACCTTGTTATTACAATAAATATGATCTTATTTAAATGTAATAACAATAAAAGTAATACTATTCAAATAGAACGCAAAGCAACGCGCAATGTACAAGTCGCCATGTTGGTTGTTGTTACCTGTTCTTGTTGATCTTCATACTGTATCCAGCTTTGTGTGTTTGTAGGTTCCAGAATATTGCTGCAAACGTCAAGGAAGTTCTGTTGATCTTCGTCAGAAGTGATGACAGTGTTGTTGTTGTTTACTAAGATCGATAGAATTGTCACCGTGACGTCGAGGTCTCCACCATTTAGTCGGCTTTCTTTCTTGGCTGGGCTTATTGTAGCGTTCTTTAGTACTTGCAATAGTCCACTTGCGTTGTAAGATGGTGAATAATCGTTTGATACTATTGCTTCAGCCTACGATTTGTAGCAGATTTGTACAAGTGTTCGCAATGCAATTTATATTCCGGGGGGGGGGGGGGGGGGGGGGGGGGACTCCCACATATAAAGTGGTTGGGATGCTCGTCGTACCTTTTAGGGGTCCAGATTCGCGATTTGGTACCTCTTAGGGTATCACAAATGTAAAGGACCACAAGAGACTAATCCGGTACCATTCAGTAGGGTGTTTGTCAGTAAATAAGATACCCAAGATAAGATAATGACAGCCGGAATGACTGTTGTAGCTTTTGTCACTTTAGAGTTGGTACATTATTTGTTGCCGCGCCCCAAGACTCAGGTACCTTTTAGGGTCATTTTCACAATTTCTTAACATCTTTTTTGTGATGTCTGAGAAGGAATATTCAACTTTTTCAAAGACTTATATACACCTATTTCAATAAAGGTTGTCGAGGAAATCAGTCCATAGGCGATAGGTTATAGGTCGTTCCAAGACCGAACTGCATTATGGTAACAGCTTGATTAGCCAAAAATGGCACTTCCTGTATGAAAACCTGTATGATATCGTTACAATTTGATTTCAAGCAGGACAAGACAAATTTTGAATCGAATTTTCTCTGGCATCCACGACATTCAATCTGTTACCATGATGCAGTTCGGTCTTGCAACGACCTATAACCTATATCGCCTATGGACTGATTTCCTCGACAACCTTTTTTGAAATAGGTGTATGCAACTCTACCTGTAGCAGGAGTTTTGTTAAATTCAATAGATGTACAGTTACCAAGGTTAGGGTCACTCCATGTTGGTTTATCAGATCCTTCTATACATCGCCTGGTAGCCTGGCCTGAAACAAAACCGTGCGGACTGAGATACTACGTCCACCAGCTATAGTTATGTTAATTATTTGGAGTTGTGCCTCTCCCAAATTTAGTTTTATACTTCTCAATGATTGGAATTTTTAAATATGTTTAAATCTCTTTTTTTTTTTTTTTTTAATTTTTTAAATTTATTTATTTTTCAATGAGAGGCTCATCCAAAGTACGATCCTGGAATTCAGGACGATTCCCTTCTTTCGAAAGCTCATTAAGATTTCCTTTGTTCGAAGTTCGTTCAGCTAATGACTGTCTTTCTTCCTGGATCTTCATATCGGGATTTGACAAATTATAGGTTATTCATTCAAATTTATAAGGAACACAAACGCATTCAAAGATTAGAAAAGGTAAATATGCTTAGGTAAGTACGAGCTAGTATTTATTTATTTATTTATTTAATTCAATATTTCTACAGGAATACCCAGTTTAGCCAAGGGCTAGTTTAATGGAGTCCTGCATAAAATAATATGTATATAAATAAATAAAAGATACATTACATTACTAACAGTACATATGTCAGCTAGTATAGAACCGAGGTGTGTTCTTATAGGGTGTTCTTACCTGTGGCGTTGCCAGGACAACGCGGGGGAAGTACGAGTATAGAACCGAGGTGTGTTCTTATAGGGTGTTCTTACCTGTGGCGTTGCCAGGACAACGCGAGGGAAGTACGAGTATAGAACCGAGGTGTGTTCTTATAGGGTGTTCTTACCTGTGGCGTTGCCAGGACAACGCGAGGGAGGTACGAGTATAGAACCGAGGTGTGTTCTTATAGGGTGTTCTTACCTGTGGCGTTGCCAGGACAACGCGAGGGAGGTACGAGTATAGAACCGAGGTGTGTTCTTATAGGGTGTTCTTACCTGTGGCGTTGCCAGGACAACGCGAGGGAAGTACGAGTATAGAACCGTGGTGTGTTCTTATAGGTTGTTCTTACCTGTAGCGTTGCCAGGACAAAGCTGGACGTTAGTCCCTCCCACTGCTGTTGATGACCACTCGACTTTGCTTGCTGTTTCCTGAGTACACTTTGGAAAACCTGGTCAAAAGATATTAGTATGGTAATAACTGAACAACAATAACAACAATAATAATAGTAATAATAATAACAACAACAACAAATACAATACTAACAACAACTATAATAATAGTAATAATAATAACAACAACAACAACAAATACAATACTAACAACAATAACAACTCTAAACAACAGAATTAAATTAACAAACTCTAGCAACGATTAAAATAATAATCTATACGTCATGTGATCATCATCATCATCATCATCATCATCATCCTCATCCTCTAAACTTCTAACTGTTACATAGATTCAACAGTGACAGCATTAGCTACATGGCATCGTCAAAATGTGGTTTATTTCTACTTACTTGGTTTCACGATTGTTAACTTCGCTTGTTGACTCTTTGCTACAGGATTCTTAAGATCGTTTAAGACTAACAGACATTGGTAAGTAACTGTCTGGATTGTATTCCCATTACTGATAGTAAGATTATCAAAGGTTGATGTGTTAACACTGATGACTGTTGGTGTTGGTCCTGGTTCGACCACTACGAGCTTCATTGAACTGATATCTCCGCTGACCACTTGACAGGAAAAGGTTGCAGACTCACCTGGTAAACAAAACATTTGATGTTGTTACAGATAAACCTGCAGACGAAGCTCGGCTTAATTCAACATCAGTTTGTTACCTTCAACCTTCGTCAAAGACCTCGGTACGATCGCTATCACTGGTTTTACTTTCACGACTAACGGTTCAGACGGGCTAGTGTGATTTGCTTTCCTAGAAATGTTCACGAAGATTTGATTATCAGTTTTGCGGCTTTAATTGTGTCTCGATCCAAGCTTGCTCATCCCTCCATTTATCAGTCTGTTAGTTCCAGAATGTCGCGCTATATAACAAACGTGGCGCTTTTTCTCCGTGTACGATTAAGCGCGAGTCAGGACATGCGTTGTACACGAATTAACCAATAAACGGCCAAAGTAGGCCGAATAGCTCACAGTCAGTCTAATAAAATATACTGAGCGGAAATTCATATTAATTCTAATAATAAGACAATTTGATCTCAAAGCATAAAAACAATCTTCTATATTTCGTTTTATGTGTCCCAATCAATTAAGTATAAACAAAAGCTTGCTAGCAAATGCCACCCATACACCGTTGGAGACTATGTGGTAACTCAGTGACAAATACCAGGGAATGGTTTGGAATTGATCGTGCCATTACTTCAATTCATTTGAGGGAATAATAATTAAGTTTCAGTTTTGAACTAATCCGCCTGTACCTGACAATACACTGGTAGTCCCCCTCGTCGATAGGATCGATTTTACGAATGGTTAAAATCGATTGTTTTTCGTCAGAAACGATTTTATGCCGAACGCCGGGCGACAAAAGTGTCTTGTCTTTAGCCCAGTGATAACTCGGTGCTCGGGGTCCGCCTGTTGATGTACACTTGAATTCTATGGTATCGTCAGGAGACGGGCTTAAGTTGGATACCGATATGTTGGGAGTTGAAAAACCTATAAAAATACATAGAAAGTTCAGTTCTGTTGAGTATACAGTCCTGCGTACAGGTATTTTCACGTCTATACACTTTATGTGATCTCTTGGCTTAGCTTTGTCTACGAGAACAGAAGGATCTCGCGTTTCTCGTAATACGTCCAAGTCCCTGGCGGTTAGTTGACCACTAGGAAGCGTTAGTACAGAGAGTAGAAAAGACAGAAAGACGGAGGAGGGCAAGCACGTACTCCTCTCATATTAGCCCACCAGCCTGTAGTGAGCTGTTCTGTCTGCCAGTCTATCTATCTGTCTGTCTGTCAGTCTGTCTGTCTGCCAGTCTATCTGTCTGTCTGCCAGTCTATCTGTCTGTAGGTCTGCCAGTCTATCTGTCTATCTGTCTGCCAATCTGTCTGTTTTACTTCCAGTCTGTCTGATATGTAGGTAGGTAAAATGTGTTGAAGGATATCTCATAATTCAGCTACAACTTACCAGGCTCTTTGGTGATGTTTAGTTTTGACTGGTCGATTACATAAGGCTTGAAATAGCCTCTACTCAAGTCCTTAATCAATGCATCGCGAAAATCACTGCCCGTCGGCGAGACAGATACTAATTGAACATCGGCAACAACGCTCCCATTTCTTAAAGAGAAAAGTTTATAAAAAGTTTATATTAGGGCTGAAAATCATCCCTGATGAGAGAGGTTTCCCTATTCAAATAAATAGTTCAGTTAAAAAAAAATCATAAATGATTGAAGCTACGACCGCAAGGATGTCTGGGTAAGCGGTAAATGAGTCACATGTCATGCAGATAAAAGGAATCTTCTGGAGATTTCCAAACTGAAGAACTGTTCAGCTAAAATGAGCCAAGTATTGATTCTAAAAGACTCTCGATTAAAAGAAGACGTCATTCAAGACTTCAAATCACCCAGCATTCCTTTAGGGCATAGCTATCATATCTTTCAACCCGACAACCTTTATCAATTAGGTGTAAACAACATTGCTGAAATACCGTATACACCTATTTCAAAAAAACGTTGTCGGTGAACTTGACCGCATCAAACCACAGGGAGCCCAAGCCCAAGCTCATTATCTTTGAAGACCGTTTAATTTGCATACTTACAGTAATTGTATGTGGCTTTAAATCATCCCTCCGTATTTCAAGATTTTTCGTAAATAATAAAACTTCGTAAATAAAATGTGTTGTTCCTCCTGGTTGTTCTTACTACTTTCGATGTTGTTATATGCAAATTAAACGGTCTTCACAGATAATGAGCTTGGGCTCCCTGTGGTCAAACCATTGCAACTAGACCAAAAGGGAGCATGGGTATGTCAACATATTTTAATTCTGACATGGCCAAGTTATAAAGGTCTGCGTTGTACTCTCGCTTGATGGTTATAAAAGCACAAATAGACATTCGTTCAGATGTTGCTCAACGTGATCATAAACATCAAAATGTACCCCATGTTCCCTTTCGGCCGGTTCACAGACGTTTTTAAAATAGGTGTATATGATATTGTTGATAGGTGTATATGATATTGTTGATAGGTGTATATGATATTGTTGATAGGTGTATATATTGTTGATAGGTGTATATGATATTGTAGGTGATATGATATTGTGATAGGTGTATATGATATTGTTGATAGGTGATATGATATTGTGATAGGTGTATATGATATTGTTGATAGGTGTATATGATATTGTTGATAGGTGTATATGATATTGTTGATAGGTGTATATGATATGTATATATTGTTGATAGGTGTATATGATATTGTTGATAGGTGTATATGATGATATTGTTGATAGGTGTATATGATATTGTTGATAGGTGTATATGATATAGGTGTATATGATATTGTTGATAGGTGGTGTATATGATGATATTGTTGATAGGTGTATATGATATTGTTGATAGGTGTATATGATATTGTTGATAGGTGTATATGATATTGTTGATAGGTGTATATGATATTGTTGATAGGTGTATATGATATTGTTGATAGGTGTATATGATATTGTTGATAGGTGTATATGATATTGTTGATAGGTGTATATGATATTGTATATGATAGGTGTATATGATATTGTTGATAGGTGTATATGATATTGTTGATAGGTGTATATGATATTGTTGATAGGTGTATATGATATTGTTGATAGGTGTATATGATATATTGTTGATAGGTGTATATGATATTGTTGATAGGTGTATATGATATGATAGGTGTATATATTGTTGATAGGTGTGATATGATATTGTTGATAGGTGTGTATTGTTGATAGGTGTATATGATTGTTGATAGGTGTATATGATATATTGATATTGATAGGTGTATATGATATTGTTGATAGGTGTATATGATATTGTTGATAGGTGTATATATATGATATTGTTGATAGGTGTATATGATATTGTTGATAGGTGTATATGATATGATAGGTGTATTGATATTGTTGATAGGTGTATATGATATTGTTGATAGGTGTATATGATATATTGTTGATAGGTGTATATGATATTGTTGATAGGTGTATATGATGATTGTATTGATATTGTTGATAGGTGTATATGATATTGTTGATAGGTGTATATGATATTGTTGATAGGTGTATATGATATTGTTGATAGGTGTATATGATATATTGTTGATAGGTGTATATGATATAGGTGTATATATTGTTGATAGGTGTATATGATATTGTTGATAGGTGTATATGATATTGTTGATAGGTGTATATGATATTGTTGATAGGTGTATATGATATTGTTGATAGGTGTATATGATATTGTTGATAGGTGTATATGATATTTGATAGGTGTATATGATATTGTTGATGTATTGATATTGTTAGGTGTATATGATATTGTTGATAGGTGTATATGATATTGTTGATAGGTGTATATGATATTGTTGATAGGTGTATATGATATGATGTTGATGATATTGTTGATAGGTGTATATGATATTGTTGATAGGTGATATTGTTGTGTATATGATATTGTTGATTGTTGATAGGTGTATATGATATTGTTGATAGGTGTATATGATATTGTTGATAGGTGTATATGATATTGTTGATAGGTGTATATGATATTGTGATATGTATATGATATTGTTGATAGGTGTATATGATATTGTTGATAGGTGTATATGATATTGTTGATAGGTGTATATGATATTGTTGATAGGTGTATATGATATTGTTGATAGGTGTATATGATATTGTTGTAGGTGTATGATATTGTTGATAGGTGTATATGATATTGTTGATAGGTGTATATGATATTGTTGATAGGTGTATATGATATTGTTGATAGGTGTATATGATATTGTTGATAGGTGTATATGATATTGTTGATTGTATATAGGTGTGATATGATATTGTTGATAGGTGTATATGATATTGTTGATAGGTGTATATGATATTGTTGATAGGTGTATATGATATTGTTGATAGGTGTATATGATATTATTTGATAGGTGTATGATATGATAGGTGTATTGATAGATATTGTATATGTATATGATATTGTTGATAGGTGTATATGATATTGTTGATAGGTGTATATGATATTGTTGATAGGTGTATATGATATTGTTGATAGGTGTATATGATATTGATTGATAGGTTGTATATGATATTGTTGATAGGTGTATATGATATTGTTGATAGGTGTATATGATATTTGATAGGTGATGATATTGTTGATAGGTGTATATGATATTGTTGATAGGTGATAGGTGTTGATAGGTGTATATGATATTGTTGATAGGTGTATATGATATTGTTGATAGGTGTATATGATATGATAGGTGTATATGATATTGTTGATAGGTGTATATGATATTGTTGATAGGTGTATATGATATTGTTGATAGGTGTATATGATATTGTTGATAGGTGTATATGATATTGTTGATAGGTGTATATGATATTGTTGATAGGTGTATATGTATATATTGTTGATAGGTGTATATGATATTGTTGATAGGTGTATGTTGATATTGTTGATAGGTGTATATGATATTGTTGATAGGTGTATATGATATTGTTGATAGGTGTGATATGATATGATATTGTTGATAGGTGTATATGATATTGTTGATATATGTATATGATATTGTTGATAGGTGTATATGATATTGTTGATAGGTGTATATGATATTGTTGTAGGTGATGATAGGATGTATATGATATTGTTGATAGGTGTATATGATATGAGGTGTATATGTTGATAGGTGTATATGATATTGTTGATAGGTGTATATGATATTGTTGATAGGTGTATATGATATTGTTGATAGGTGATAGATATTGTTGTAGGTGTATATGATATTGTTGATAGGTGTATATGATATTGTTGATAGGTGTATATGATATTGTTGATAGGTGTATATGATATTGTTGATAGGTGTATATGATATTGTTGATAGGTGTATATGATATTGTTGATAGGTGTATATGATATTGTTGATAGGTGTATATGATATTGTTTGTATATGATATTGTTGATATATGATATTGTTGATAGGTGTATATGATATTGTTGATAGGATATTGTTGATATGATATGATATTGTTGATAGGTGTATATGATATTGTTGATAGGTGTATATGATATTGTTGATAGGTGTATATGATATTGTTGATAGGTGTATATGATATTGTTGATAGGTGTATATGATATTGTTGATAGGTGTATATGATATTGTTGATAGGTGTTATAGGTGTATATATTGTTGATAGGTGTATATGATATTGTTGATAGGTGTATATGATATTGTATTGTATATGATATAGGTGTATATGATATTGTTGATAGGTGTATATGATATTGTTGATAGGTGTATATGATATTGTTGATAGGTGTATATGATATTGTTGATAGGTGTATATGATATTGTTGATAGGTGTATATGATATTGTTGGTGTATATGATATTGTTGATAGGTGTATATGATATTGTTGATAGGTGTGATATTGTTAGGTGTATATGATATTGTTGATAGGTGTATATGATATTGTGATATATGATATTGTTGATAGGTGTATATGATATTGTTGATAGGTGTATATGATATTGTTGATAGGTGTATATGGTGTTGATAGGTGTATGATATTGTTGATGTGTATATGATATTGTTGATAGGTGTATATGATATTGTTATTGTTGATATAGGTGTATATGATATTGTTGATAGGTGTATATGATATTGTTGATAGGTGTATATGATATTGTTGATAGGTGTATATGATATTGTTGATAGGTGTATATGATATTGTTGATAGGTGTATATGATATTGTTGATAGGTGTATATGATATTGTTGATAGGTGTATATGATATTGTTGATAGGTGTATATGATATTGTTGATAGGTGTATATGATATTGTTGATAGGTGTATATGATATTGTTGATAGGTGTATATGATATTGTTGATAGGTGTATATGATATTGATAGGTGTATATGATATTGTTGATAGGTGTATATGATATTGTTGATAGGTGTATATGATATTGTTGATAGGTGTATATGATATTGTTGATAGGTGTATATGATATTGTTGATAGGTGTATATGATATTGTTGATAGGTGTATATGATAGGTGTTGATATTGTTGATAGGTGTATATGATATTGTTGATAGGGTGTATTGTTGATAGGTGTATGATATTGTTGATAGGTGTATAGGTGTATATGATATTGTTGATAGGTGTATGATATTGTTGATATGATATTGTTGATAGGTGTATATGATATTGTTGATAGGTGTATATGATATATTGATAGGTGTATATGATATTGTTGATAGGTGTATATGATATTGTTGATAGGTGTATATGATATTGTTGATAGGTGTATTGATATTGTTGATAGGTGTATATGATATTGTTGATGTATATGATGATAGGTGTATATGATGTTGTAGGTGATATGGTGTATAGGTGTGATATTGTTGATAGGTGTATATGATATTGTTGATAGGTGTATATGATATTGTTGATAGGTGTATATGATATTGTTGATAGGTGTATATGATATTGATAGGTGTATATGATATTGTTGATAGGTGTATATGATATTGTTGATAGGTGTATATGATATTGTTGGTGTATATGATATGTATTGTTGATAGGTGTATATGATATTGTTGATAGGTGTATATGATATTGTTGATAGTTGATAGGTGTATATGATATTGTTGATAGGTGTATATGATATTGTTGATAGTTGATAGGTTGGTGTATATGATATTGTTGATAGGTGTATATGATATTGTTGATAGGTGTATATGATATTGTTGATAGGTGTATATGATATTGTTGATAGGTGTATATGATATTGTTGATAGGTGTATATGATATTGTTGATAGGTGTATATGTTGATAGGTGTATATGATATTGGATAGGTGTATATGATATTGTTGATAGGTGTATATGATATTGTTGATAGGTGTATATGATATTGTTGATAGGTGTATATGATATTGTTGATAGGTGTATATGATATTGTTGATAGGTGTATATGATATTGTTGATAGGTGTATATGATATTGTTGATAGGTGTATATGATATTGTTGATAGGTGTATATGATATTGTTGATAGGTGTATGATATGATATTGTTGATAGGTGTATATGTATATGATGTTGATAGGTGTATATGATATTGTTGATAGGTGTATATGATATTGTTGATAGGTGTATATGATATTGTTGATAGGTGTATATGATATTGTTGATAGGTGTATATGATATTGTTGATAGGTGTATATGATATTGTTGATAGGTGTATATGATATTGTTGATAGGTGTATATGATATTGTTGATAGGGTATATGATATTGTTGATAGGTGTATATGATATTGTTGATAGGTGTATATGATATTGTTGATAGGTGTATATGATATTGTTGATATATATGATATTGTTGATAGGTGTATGATATTGTTGATGATGTATATGATATTGTTGATAGGTGTATATGATATTGTTGATAGGTGTATATGATATTGTTGATAGGTGTATATGATATTGTTGATAGGTGTATATGATATTGTTGATAGGTGTATATGATATTGTTGATAGGTGTATATGATATTGTTGATAGGTGTATATGATATTGTTGATAGGTGTATATGATATTGTTGATAGGTGTATATGATATTGTTGATAGGTGTATATGATATTGTTGATAGGTGTATATGATATTGTTGATAGGTGTATATGATATTGTTGATAGGTGTATATGATATTGATAGGTGTATATGATAGGTGATAGGTGTATATGATATTGTTGATAGGTGTATATGATATTGTTGATAGGTGTATATGATATTGTTGATAGGTGTATATGATATTGTTGATAGGTGTATATGATATTGTTGATAGGTGTATATGTATATGATATTGTTGATAGGTGTATATGATATTGTTGATAGGTGTATATGATATTGTTGATAGGTGTATATGATATTGTTGTTGATAGGTGTATATGATATTGTTGATAGGTGTATATGATATTGTTGATAGGTGTATATGATATTGTTGATAGTGTATATGATATTGTTGATAGGTGTATATGATATTGTTGATAGGTGTATATGATATTGTTGATAGGTGTATATGATATTGTTGATAGGTGTATATGATATTGTTGATTTGATAGGTGGATATTGTTGATAGGTGTATATATATTGTTGATAGGTGTATATGATATTGTTGATAGGTGTATATGATATTGTTGATGGTGTATATGATATTGTTGGTGTATATGATATTGTTGATAGGTGTATATGATATTGTTGATAGGTGTATATGATATTGTTGATAGGTGTGTATATGATATTGTTGATAGGTGTATATGATATTGTTGATAGGTGTATATGTGATATTTGATAGGTGTATATGATATTGTTGATAGGTGTATATGATATTGTTGATAGGTGTATATGATATTGTTGATAGGTGTATATGATATTGTTGATAGGTGTATATGTATGATATATGTTGTGTGTATATGATATTGTTGATAGGTGTATATGATAGGTGTTGATAGGTGTATATGATATTGTTGATAGGTGTATATGATATTGTTGATAGGTGTATATGATATTGTTGATAGGTGTGTATATGATATTGTTGATAGGTGTATATGATATTGTTGATAGGTGTATATGATATTGTTGATAGGTGTATATGATATTGTTGATAGGTGTATATGATATTGTTGATAGGTGTATATGATATTGTTGATAGGTGTATATGATATTGTTGATAGGTGTATATGATATTAGGTTATATATTGTTGATAGGTTGTATATGATATTGTTGATAGGTGTATATGATATTGTTGATAGGTGTATATATATGATGTGTTGATAGGTGTATATGATATTGTTGATAGGTGTATATGATATTGTTGATAGGTGTATATGATATTGTTGATAGGTGTATATGATATTGTTGATAGGTGTATATGATATTGATAGGTGTATATGATATTGTTGTATAGGTGTATATGATATTGTTGATAGGTGTATATGATATTGTTGATAGGTGTATATGATATTGTTGATAGGTGTATATGATATTGTTGATAGGTGTATATGATATTGTTGATAGGTGTATATGATATTGTTGATAGGTGTATATGATATTGTTGATAAGGTGTATATGATATTGTTGATAGGTGTATATGATATTGTTGATAGGTGTATATGATATTGTTGATAGGTGTATATGATATTGTTGATAGGTGTATATGATATTGTTGATAGGTGTATATGATATTGTTGATAGGTGTATATGATATTGTTGATAGGTGTATATGATATTGTTGATAGGTGTATATGATATTGTTGATAGGTGTATATGATATTGTTGATAGGTGTATATGATATTGTTGATAGGTGTATATGATATTGTTGATTGATATTGTTGATAGGTGTATATGATATTGTTGATAGGTGTATATGATATTGTTGATAGGTGTATATGATATTGTTGATAGGTGTATATGATATTGTTGATAGGTGTATATGATATTGTTGATAGGTGTATATGATATTGTTGATAGGTGTATATGATATTGTTGATAGTTGTGTATATATGATATTGTTGATAGGTGTATATGATATTGTTGATAGGTGTATATGATATTGTTGATAGGTGTATATGATATTGTTGATAGATATTGTTGATGTATATGATATTGTTGATAGGTGTATATGATATTGTTGATAGGTGTATATGATATTGTTGATAGGTGTATTGTTATGGTGTATATGATATTTGATAGGTGTATATGATATTGTTGATAGGTGTATATGATATTGTTGATAGGTGTATATGATATTGTTGATAGGTGTATATGATATTGTTGATAGGTGTATATGATATTGTTGATAGGTGTATATGATATTGTTGATAGGTGTATATGATATTGTTGATAGGTGTATATGATATTGTTGATAGGTGTATATGATATTGTTGATAGGTGTATATGATATTGTTGATAGGTGTATATGATATTGTTGATAGGTGTATATGATATTGTTGATAGATGTGTGTGATATGATATTGTTGATAGGTGTATATGATATTGTTGATTGTATATGGTGATAGGTGTATGATATTGTTGATAGGTGTATATGATATTGTTGATAGGTGTATATGATATTGTTGATAGGTGTATATGATATTGTTGATATTGTTGATAGGTGTATATGATATTGTTGATAGGTGTATATGATATTGTTGATAGGTGTATATGATATTGTTGATAGGTGTATATGATATTGTTGATAGGTGTATATGATATTGTTGATAGGTGTATATGATATTGTTGATAGGTGTATTGATAGGTGTATATGATATTGTTGATAGGTGTATATGATATTGTTGATAGGTGTATATGATATTGTTGATAGGTGTATATGATATTGTTGATAGGTGTATATGATATTGTTGATAGGTGTATATGATATTGTTGATAGGTGTATATGATATTGTTGATAGGTGTATATGATATTGTTGATAGGTGTATATGATATTGTTGATAGGTGTATATGATATTGTTGATAGGTGTATATGATATTGTTGATAGGTGTATATGATATTGTTGATAGGTGTATATGATATTGTTGATAGGTGTATATGATATTGTTGATTGTATGATATTGTTGTAGGTATATGATATTGTTGATAGGTGTATATGATATTGTTGATAGGTGTATATGATATTGTTGATAGGTGTATATGATATTGTTGATAGGTGTATATGATATAGGTGTTGATATTGTTGTAGGTGTATATGATATTGTTGATAGGTGTATATGATATTGTTGATAGGTGTATATGATATTTTCCTGTCCTAACCTGAATGAAAGTACCTCAAATGACCTGATCCAGAATATCCTACTCGTCACTACTTTTAACTGAAAATTAGAATGATATTTTAATTTCATAGCATTCTTATCCATGGTACAATACTTCCCATGTGCAGGGAGGTAGGGGGATATTCTCCAATCATCTACTTACCCCAGTAGTGATAGTATTGTGAAGACTTTATGAAGGTTTCCTTACCCCAGTAGTGATAGTATTGTGAAGACTTTATCAAGGTTTCCTTACCCCAGTAGTGATAGTATTGTTAAGACTGTATGAAGGTTTCCTTACCCCAGTAGTGATAGTATTGTGAAGACTTTATGAAGGTTTCCTTACCCCAGTAGTGATAGTATTGTGAAGACTTTATGAAGGTTTCCTTACCCCAGTAGTGATAGCCTTGTGAAGACTTTATCAAGGTTTCCTTACCCCAGTAGTGATAGTATTGTGAAGACTTTATGAAGGTTTCCTTACCCCAGTAGTGATAGTATTGTGAAGACTTTATCAAGGTTTCCTTACCCCAGTAGTGATAGTATTGTGAAGACTTTATGAAGGTTTCCTTACCCCAGTAGTGATAGTATTGTGAAGACTTTATCAAGGTTTCCTTACCCCAGTAGTGATAGTATTGTGAAGACTTTATGAAGGTTTCCTTACCCGGCAGTAGTGATAGCCTTGTGAAGACTTTATCAAGGTTTCCTTACCCCAGTAGTGATAGTATTGTGAAGACTTTATCAAGGTTTCCTTACCCCAGTAGTGATAGTATTGTGAAGACTTTATCAAGGTTTCCTTACCCGGCAGTAGTGATAGTTTTGTTAAGACTTTATGAAGGTTTCCTTACCCCAGTAGTGATAGCCTTGTGAAGACTTTATCAAGGTTTCCTTACCCCAGTAGTGATAGCCTTGTGAAGACTTTATGAAGGTTTCCTTACCCCAGTAGTGATAGCCTTGTGAAGACTTTATGAAGGTTTCCTTACCCCAGTAGTGATAGCCTTGACTGGGAGCAGTGAGCTGGTGCTCAAAAGCGTCACAAAATGATTTTTTTTGAAAATACAAAATATGCAATTTCGTTTATGTAAAATTGTAGACAATAACGAAGAACATCAGAATCGATATTTTTCATTTATTATTATTAAAATAACACCAATTATTCTGGCCATCAATGGAATAATCCGCGTGTGGCCTGGTAACGAGTCTAAACACATCTTATTCTATTTGTGAAAAACTGCTATAAATTTTAGCATGATCATAAAATATTAGTGTTAAATACGAGAATTAAGGCAATTCCCTTGTTTTGCATTGCGCACGCTCAATTGCGCACGATTCTGAAGCTCGCGCGAGCTTGCGCACAATGGAGACCATTGGAACTCGTTAAATATTTCAAATGTAACTGACGTTTTTTTCAAAATAAATCGAAAACGAGAATGGTGGCCCCCATTTTTTTGAGTTCTTTAATAATCGGTGCTGCGTATGATATATCGAAATATGAAGGAACGTTTATTGGATAAATTTTCAAACATTTAGATGAGAATAGTTAAAGCGTACGATTTCTGGACGCACATACTTGCATGTTTCGTTAATATTTCAACAATCATAGTCATTCAGTTACTTTGATTGATTTAGTAGAAGTAAACTTAGAATTATATGTAATCTATGTTGTAAGGAAGTTCTTTGGACCGAGAAAAAAGGTTTTTCATTACAACTTCCGGTTGCTACCACATTTGGCTATACACCTATAAATTGATATATTTGAAGAGCATCTAGCGCGAAAACGAGAATGGTGACCCCCTCTTTTTATTGCAGTTTTTAAATGTTCATTACATAATTAATGTCCATGCCAAGTTTCAGAACAAAGTTATTGGCAAAACTTATTTTAAGGAATTATAAAGAGCCGAAAAGGTTTTGCGTGACTACGTGTTGTATTATGCAAATCATTGGCCTTTGTGTCGACAAAAAATTCAGGAAACTTCCTAGGGTAACAGAAAAATAAAATTAACCAGTGTAAGATATTTTTTACCGCCATACTATTATATGCTGAATGGACAACTTGCTCCCAAAAATCTGTTGAAATCCTGATTGAAGTACTGGCATTAAAGCGCGAAATTTGAAAGACAAATGATGTTTTGATTGCATTTTTTGTCTGTCGACAGATGCATTCAGTCAACTTTGATGTTATATAATTACTGAAGTATAAGTCCGATTTTAAACAGAGGAACGCCAAATTGTTAATAAATTAATGGACTTTATATATTTCTTATAGTTTCTGATTTTCTATCTGGATTTGATATTTTTTTCGTCAAAACATATAGTTATGTAGAAAATCGGAACAAAAGGGGACACCTAATCTTTCATTGAAAACTTCCGCAATAATCTACAAACCAAAACGTCTTTAAGGAATTGACACTAAATATGTTTTTCTCTCATATCTCTACTTATTCTAGCAACATCACGTTTTTATTCGACTCTATTATAAAGACGAAATTCAGTGAGACAGCCGTGTACAGCTCTAAATATGTGACGGGGGACATGCTAATTTCATACAGTCCTTCCTAATTGATATCCAGATTTCACTCTAAATACAGTTTTATAGTTTTGTTTTTGCTTACTAAGCGATAATTTTATCATTTCTTGTCAAAATTGTGCTGAAATAATTGTCATTTCTCTACTCGATTACAGTAAGATCATCATGACAATTCAAACGTTCCACATAAGTTGACTTTGAGTACCAGCTCACTGCTCCCAGTCCTTGTGAAGACTTTATCAAGGTTTCCTTACCCCAGTAGTGATAGTATTGTTAATACTTTATCAAGGTTTCCTTACCCCAGTAGTGATAGCCTTGTGAAGACTTTATGAAGGTTTCCTTACCCCAGTAGTGATAGCCTTGTGAAGACTTTATGAAGGTTTCCTTACCCCAGTAGTGATAGTATTGTGAAGACTTTATCAAGGTTTCCTTACCCCAGTAGTGATAGTATTGTTAAGACTGTATGAAGGTTTCCTTACCCCAGTAGTGATAGCCTTGTGAAGACTTTATGAAGGTTTCCTTACCCCAGTAGTGATAGCCTTGTGAAGACTTTATCAAGGTTTCCTTACCCCAGTAGTGATAGCCTTGTGAAGACTTTATGAAGGTTTCCTTACCCCAGTAGTGATAGCCTTGTGAAGACTTTATGAAGGTTTCCTTACCCCAGTAGTGATAGCCTTGTGAAGACTTTATGAAGGTTTCCTTACCCCAGTAGTGATAGTATTGTGAAGACTTTATCAAGGTTTCCTTACCCTAGTAGTGATAGTTTTGTTAAGACTTTATGAAGGTTTCCTTACCCTAGTAGTGATAGCCTTGTGAAGACTTTATGAAGGTTTCCTTACCTCAGTAATGATAGTATTGTTAATACTTTATGAAGGTTTCCTTACCCCAGTAGTGATAGTATTGTGAAGATTTCGGTATTTTATCGACGTCTTATCTTCGTATTCAGCGGTAAAGTTTTCACTGACAACCGTGATAGAAAGAATGAAGAAACTATCGACTGGAAAAGAAAGCAAATATTTTTAGAACCGTGTTACAAAATGACTATATTTGTTGTTCGCAAGAGTCCAACACTTATGGGATGAATGCTGTTCTTCAATGTGCGCGCATGCGTCAACGTATTTGTGCATGTCCTATACATATACTCTATCAGATAGAGAATGTTGACATGCAGTGCAAAAATACAACTGACTGGTTGCTAATTTTATTGTCGATTAACAAAGATAATAGTTCTTATCTCGAGCCCATGCTGTGATATCTCAGCTTCCTGCTAACGTGTACGCCTCGTTAGTTATTTATCACATATCCAATTGAGGTGGCCGTTGTGTAGAGGTGGCCGTTGTGTAGAGGTGGTCGTTGTGTAGAGGTGGTCGTTGTGTAGAGGTGGTCGTTGTGTAGAGGTGGTCGTTGTGTAGAGGTGGTCGTTATGTAGAGGTGGTCGTTGTGTAGAGGTGGTCGTTGTGTAGAGGTGGTCGTTGTGTAGAGGTGGCCGTTGTGTAGAGGTGGTCGTTGTGTAGAGGTGGTCATTGTGTAGAGGTGGTCGTTGTGTAGAAGTGGCCGTTGTGTAGAGGTGGCCGTTGTGTAGAGGTGGTAGTTGTGTAGAGGTGGTCGTTGTGTAGAGGTGGTCGTTGTGTAGAGGTGGTCGTTGTGTAGAGGTGGTCGTTGTGTAGAGGTGGTCGTTATGTAGAGGTGGTCGTTGTGTAGAGGTGGTCGTTGTGTAGAGGTGGTCGTTGTGTAGAGGTGGCCGTTGTGTAGAGGTGGTCGTTGTGTAGAGGTGGTCATTGTGTAGAGGTGGTCGTCGTTGTGTAGAAGTGGCCGTTGTGTAGAGGTGGCCGTTGTGTAGAGGTGGTAGTTGTGTAGAGGTGGTCGTTGTGTAGAGGTGGTCGTTGTGTAGAGGTGGCCGTTGTGTAGAGGTGGTCGTTATGTAGAGGTGGTCGTTGTGTAGAGGTGGTCGTTGTGTAGAGGTGGTCGTTGTGTAGAGGTGGCCGTTGTGTAGAGGTGGTCGTTGTGTAGAGGTGGTCATTGTGTAGAGGTGGTCGTTGTGTAGAAGTGGCCGTTGTGTAGAGGTGGCCGTTGTGTAGAGGTGGTAGTTGTGTAGAGGTGGCCGTTGTGTAGAGGTGGCCGTTGTGTAGAGGTGGTCGTTGTGTAGAGGTGGCCGTTGTGTAGAGGTGGCCGTTGTGTAGAGGTGGTCGTTGTGTAGAGGTGGCCGTTGTGTAGAGGTGGTCGTTGTGTAGAGGTGGCCGTTGTGTAGAGGTGGCCGTTGTGTAGAGGTGGTCGTTGTGTAGAGGTGGCCGTTGTGATATCTCAGCTTCCTGCTAACGTGTACGCCTCGTTAGTTATTTATCACATATCCAATTGAGGTGGCCGTTGTGTAGAGGTGGTCGTTGTGTAGAGGTGGTCGTTGTGTAGAGGTGGTCGTTGTGTAGAGGTGGCCGTTGTGTAGAGGTGGTCGTTGTGTAGAGGTGGCCGTTGTGTAGAGGTGGCCGTTGTGTAGAGGTGGCCGTTGTGTAGAGGTGGCCGTTGTGTAGAGGTGGTCGTTGTGTAGAGGTGGCCGTTGTGTAGAGGTGGCCGTTGTGTAGAGGTGGTCGTTGTGTAGAGGTGGTCGTTGTGTAGAGGTGGTCGTTGTGTAGAGGTGGCCGTTGTGTAGAGGTGGCCGTTGTGTAGAGGTGGCTGTTATGTAGAGGTGGCCGTTGTGTAGAGGTGGTCGTTATGTAGAGGTGGCCGTTGTGTAGAGGTGGTCGTTGTGTAGAGGTGGCCGTTGTGTAGAGGTGGCCGTTGTGTAGAGGTGGTCGTTGTGTAGAGGTGGTCGTTGTGTAGAGGTGGTCGTTGTGTAGAGGTGGCCGTTGTGTAGAGGTGGCCGTTGTGTAGAGGTGGTCGTTGTGTAGAGGTGGTCGTTGTGTAGAGGTGGCCGTTGTGTAGAGGTGGTCGTTGTGTAGAGGTGGCTGTTGTGTAGAGGTGGCTGTTGTGTAGAGGTGGTCGTTGTGTAGAGGTGGTCGTTGTGTAGAGGTGGTCGTTGTGTAGAGGTGGCCGTTGTGTAGAGGTGGTCGTTGTGTAGAGGTGGTCGTTGTGTAGAGGTGGTCGTTGTGTAGAGGTGGCCGTTGTGTAGAGGTGGTCGTTGTGTAGAGGTGGTCGTTGTGTAGAGGTGGCCGTTATGTAGAGGTGGTCGTTGTGTAGAGGTGGCCGTTGTGTAGAGGTGGTCGTTGTGTAGAGGTGGTCGTTGTGTAGAGGTGGCCGTTGTGTAGAGGTGGTCGTTGTGTAGAGGTGGTCGTTGTGTAGAGGTGGTCGTTGTGTAGAGGTGGTCGTTGTGTAGAGGTGGCTGTTGTGTAGAGGTGGCTGTTATGTAGAGGTGGTCGTTGTGTAGAGGTGGCCGTTGTGTAGAGGTGGTCGTTGTGTAGAGGTGGCTGTTGTGTAGAGGTGGCCGTTGTGTAGAGGTGGCTGTTGTGTAGAGGTGGCCGTTGTGTAGAGGTGGTCGTTGTGTAGAGGTGGCTGTTGTGTAGAGGTGGCTGTTATGTAGAGGTGGTCGTTGTGTAGAGGTGGCTGTTATGTAGAGATATCCATTAGTAGAGGTTCAACTGTAGTTAATATATTTCTTACGTTTGTCTAATGTCTTTGCTGTAAACCGTGCAACTGGTCCATATCCTCCGCTGTTGACAGCTTGGACGAGGAACGTGTATCTAGTATAGGATTGCAGGGCATTTATTGTCACATTAGTTTGCTTAACTTTGACGACGTTCGGTGGCGGCGGATTTAGTAATGCTCGACGGAATCTGCGTCGAGGTAAAATCCACGAGAGGAATTTTTGCCACATGCTCGTGCCAATGGCACGACGTCTTCTGGATAGACCACCGTCTTCTTCAAACACTACTCGATATGAAACCTGTAAAGCAACAATATATCAGCTAAAGTAAACACACAAAACAACTCTTCTGCTAGAACCGTTTAGTGGTTGTCATGACGACGTCAGCATAACTAACACCATGATTTGTGTGGAAAAGAAAAGCATGTGACCATTTTATGGTATTTCCAGTCATCCACTGAATTCGGTATTCTCGAGTTGCTTTGAGACAGTTCAAGTTTCTTTCCAAAGCAATTTCTTGCGCTGTCACTACTTTATTCCACTGTAGAGATACACTGTACGGGGTGAGACCGATAACTCTTAACTACTATATCGACCAACCTACCCAGTATTCATCTACAGATCCACCCTTGATCACTACTTTATTCCACTGTAGAGATACACTGTACGGGGTGAGACCGATAACTCTTAATAACTACTATCGACCAACCTACCCAGTATTCATCTACAGATCCACCCTTGATCACTACTTTATTCCACTGTAGAGATACACTGTACGGGGTGAGACCGATAACTCTTAACTACTATCGACCAACCTACCCAGTATTCATCTACAGATCCACCCTTGATCACTACTTTATTCCACTGTAGAGATACACTGTACGGGGTGAGACCGATAACTCTTAACTACTATCGACCAACCTACCCAGTATTCATCTACAGATCCACCCTTGATCACTACTTTATTCCACTGTAGAGATACACTGTACGGGGTGAGACCGATAACTCTTAACTACTATCGACCAACCTACCCAATATTCATCTACAGATCCACCCTTGATCACCACTTTATTCCACTGTAGAGATACACTGTACGGGGTGAGATCGATAACTCTTAATAACTACTATCGACCAACCTACCCAGTATTCATCTACAGATCCACCCTTGATTACTACTTTATTCCACTGTAGAGATACACTGTACGGGGTGAGACCGATAACTCTTAACTACTATCGACCAACCTACCCAGTATTCATCTACAGATCCACCCTTGATTACTACTTTATTCCACTGTAGAGATACACTGTACGGGGTGAGATCGATAACTCTTAATAACTACTATCGACCAACCTACCCAGTATTCATCTACAGATCCACCCTTGATTACTACTTTATTCCACTGTAGAGATACACTGTACGGGGTGAGACCGATAACTCTTAATAACTACTATCGACCAACCTACCAAGTATTCATCTACAGATCCACCCTTGATCACTACTTTATTCCACTGTAGAGATACACTGTACGGGGTGAGACCGATAACTCTTAACTACTATCGACCAACCTACCCAGTATTCATCTACAGATCCACCCTTGATTACTACTTTATTCCACTGTAGAGATACACTGTACGGGGTGAGACCGATAACTCTTAACTACTATCGCGACCAACCTACCCAGTATTCATCTACAGATCCACCCTTGATTACTACTTTATTCCACTGTAGAGATACACTGTACGGGGTGAGATCGATAACTCTTAATAACTACTATCGACCAACCTACCCAGTATTCATCTACAGATCCACCCTTGATTACTACTTTATTCCACTGTAGAGATACACTGTACGGGGTGAGACCGATAACTCTTAACTACTATCGACCAACCTACCCAGTATTCATCTACAGATCCACCCTTGATTACTACTTTATTCCACTGTAGAGATACACTGTACGGGGTGAGATCGATAACTCTTAATAACTACTATCGACCAACCTACCCAGTATTCATCTACAGATCCACCCTTGATTACTACTTTATTCCACTGTAGAGATACACTGTACGGGGTGAGACCGATAACTCTTAACTACTATCGCAACCTACCCAGTATTCATCTACAGATCCACCCTTGATCACTACTTTATTCCACTGTAGAGATACATTGTACGGGGTGAGACCGATAATTAACTCTTAACTACTATCGACCAACCTACCCAATATTCATCTACAGATCCACCCTTGATCACCACTTTATTCCACTGTAGAGATACACTGTACGAGGTGAGACCGATAACTCTTAATAACTACTATCGACCAACCTACCAAGTATTCATCTACAGATCCACCCTTGATCACTACTTTATTCCACTGTAGAGATACACTGTACGGGGTGAGACCGATAACTCTTAACTACTATCGACCAACCTACCCAGTATTCATCTACAGATCCACCCTTGATCACTACTTTATTCCACTGTAGAGATACACTGTACGGGGTGAGACTGATAACTCTTAACTACTATCGACCAACCTACCCAGTATTCGTCTACAGATCCACCCTTGATCACCACTTTATTCCACTGTAGAGATACACTGTACGAGGTGAGACCGATAACTCTTAACTACTATCGACCAACCTACCCAGTATTCATCTACAGATCCACCCTTGATCACTACTGTATTCCACTGTAGAGATACACTGTACGGGGTGAGACCGATAACTCTTAACCAACCTACCCAGTATTCATCTACAGATCCATTCTTGATCACTATTTTATTCCACTGTAGAGATACACTGTACGGGGTGAGACCGATAACTCTTAACGCCGATGGTGGTTTCGTGGGCGGGTTCTGTCCAGAGTACGCTGTGACTGTTGTACTATTTGGTCCAGTTCCATGTTGGTTTTCAACTTGGATTTTAATGTCTGTAAGTTGATAATTTCCAAGTGAAGACAAAGTTGCTACTGTGTCGTAACACGATAGTTTTGATTTGAGGCTCCAATCTGTCAGATCGTTGCGTTTTGCGTACACTCTAATGTTACATTTATCTCCATTCCAGTTAATTCTTGGAAAAAGCTGAAATAGAAAAGATTGTAATTACATTGACTTGCTAGTTGAAAGGCATTGACGGGTCATCATGGTAGTGATCGGATGATGATAATGACGGTATAGGGTATAGAGTATAGGGGTATAGGGTATGGGGTATAGGGTATAGGGTATAGGGTATAGGGTATAGAGTATAGGATATAGGATATAGGGTATAGAGTATGGGGTATAGGGTATAGGGTATAGAGTATAGGAGTATAGGGTATAGGGTATAGGGTATAGGGTATAGGGTATAGGGTATAGAGTATAGGATATAGGATATAGGGTATAGAGTATGGGGTATAGGGTATGGGGTATAGGGTATAGGGTATAGGGTATAGGGTATAGGGTATAGGGTATAGGGTATAGGGTATAGGGTATAGGGTATAGGGTATAGGGTATAGGGGTATAGGGTATAGGGTATAGGGTATAGAGTATAGAGTATAGGGTATAGGGGGTATAGGGTATAGAGTATAGGGGTATAGGGGTATAGGGGTATAGGGTATAGAGTATAGGGTATAGGGGGTATATAGGGTATAGAGTATAGGATATAGGGTATGGGGTATAGGGTATAGAGAATAGGGTATAGGATATAGGATATAGAGTATGGGGTATAGGGTATAGGGTATAGGGTAGAGAGTATAGGAGTATAGGGTATAGGGTATAGGGTATAGGGTATAGGGTATAGGGTATAGGGTATAGGGTATAGAGTATAGGATATAGGATATAGGGTATAGGGTATAGGGTATAGGGTATAGAGTATAGGATATAGGGTATAGAGTATGGGGTATAGGGTATAGGGTATAGGGTATAGAGTATAGGAGTATAGGAGTATAGGGTATAGGGTATAGGGTATAGGGTATAGGGTATAGGGTATAGGGTATAGGGTATAGAGTATAGGATATAGGATATAGGGTATAGAGTATGGGGTATAGGGTATGGGGTATAGGGTATAGAGAATAGGGTATAGGGTATAGGGTATAGGGTATAGGGTATAGGGTATAGGGTATAGGGTATAGGGTATAGGGGTATAGGGTATAGGGTATAGGGTATAGAGTATAGAGTATAGGGTATAGGGGTATAGGGTATAGAGTATAGGGGTATAGGGGGTATAGGGGTATAGGGTATAGAGTATAGGGTATAGGGGGGTATATAGGGTATAGAGTATAGGATATAGGGTATGGGGTATAGGGTATAGAGAATAGGGTATAGGGTATAGGGTATAGGGTATAGGGCATAGGGTATAGGGTAGGGTATAGAGTATAGGGTATAGAGTATAGGGTATAGGGTATAAGGTATAGGGTATAGAGTATAGGGTATAGGGTATAGAGTATAGGGGTATAGGGGTATAGGGGTATAGGGTATAGAGTATAGGGTATAGGGGGTATATAGGGTATAGAGTATAGGATATAGGGTATGGGGTATAGGGTATAGAGAATAGGGTATAGGGTATAGGGTATAGGGTATAGGGCATAGG
>JAUJYZ010000376.1:732500-874527 GCA_033675265.1 Actinostola sp. cb2023
ATAGTCACTGCAAATTCAAATAAAACAATTTTATTTTCCAATTGATTTCAGAGCGCGCGCTATGCCGATGACGTGAGCGTGCGTCCATTGAGTTATGGATGCACGCTCGCGCACACTAATTAGCCAATCAGAGCGCATATTATATCAATGCTATGATTGTTATAAAGGGAGATATTACATGGGCGCGCGGAGATACGAATTTTATCTTCGAGTGTTGATAATATCTCTTTGTTGATGATATCTTCACGTTGTATGTGGTTGGGCTACCTGTGGACTACTGAAATTGGTACATGTGTATACTAAGAACACCTGCAAGAGATCTTTAAGCAAAGGGAAATATATATTTAACAATTAGACTACGAGTTCGAGTTTTCTATGAGTCAATAGTCAACGAGGCGCACGGCGTCGAGATGTGACTATTTGAACTCATAGAAAATGAGAATTGAACGAGTAGTCTAATTGTTTTAGTAGAAACCAACTAGCATAGCCTCCTCCGCATGCAGGCAACTCCTTCCGTTGGGCTTCCTGTAGGTAGGAAGAGAGTACAGGATCCCCAATTGGAGGCAACTCCTTCCGTTGGGCTTCCTGTAGGTAGGAAGAGAGTACAGGATCCCCAATTGGAGGCAACTCCTTCCGTTGGGCTTCCTGTAGGTAGGAGGAGAGTACAGGATCCCCAATTGGAGGCAACTCCTTCCGTTGGGCTTCCTGTAGGTAGGAGGAGAGTACAGGATCCCCAATTGGAGTTTAATTGGAGTTTAACTAGCATACTACCTTCGATTTTATAACAATATTTATTGATTTTTCGCTCTGATTTTGTTCAAAACGCCGGCTTTTTTCGCTACTCACTATCTATCACGCAATAGATAGTGAGTACGTTAGCCAATCAGATTGCAGGATTCGTGATAGTATGCTAGTTGGTTTCTACTAAATATATATATATAATTTCAGCTTGACTTACTTCCAGTTTTTTTCAAAGTTACGACATTGGAATAACGTACTAGACGTTCACTCAACATCATCCTACACTGGATTCCCTTGGCGTCTATGACATCCTGGTCCGTTACTTGCGCAAAGTAGAGCGTTCCATCCGATGCGTCAAGCGCTACACGATTCTTGTCAAAGTTTATTTGATTTCTAGCAGACGCGTTGTTCCATGTGTAGTACACTCCATACGCATAGGAATGTGGAGGACACTTCAAGACGAGGCTAGTGTTGACGGTGACGTTGTATGTGATTGGAGAATTGCCAAAGAAGGTACCCAAAACTAAAGAAAATGATCAATTGAGGATATTTATTGCTCTTGATGCCTCCTATAGTTGGAACTCTCTCTCTCGTCATACTGTCCCCCCTAAGCAGAGGCTACAAAAGGGCTACAGGAATTCATTGCGATTTTTGTTTTTGCGATTTCCGGTAACATCTTGTCTATACAACTGTAGTGCGCCTAAAACCGGAAAAGAATACACCTATTTTTAATTCAAAAATGTTGATAACGGGATGATCTGAGGCCAAGAGGAATTGTGGGGATCAACTTTTCCAACACCAAACGTGATTCCAAGCTTGTCAGAGAATACCACGTTACCAACGTGTTTTTGAAATAGGTGAGATACGGTATATTCTATAGTCTCCTACGCAGCCACATTTAGCCCCGTCACGCAACGCTCTGCGTGACGGAACTAAAGACGGCTGCGTAGCAGACTATATATTCTAAAGCAAGGCATAATCGTTTAGCCCAAATAATAATCATAGCACCTTTTATTTTAACCTCGATGGTAGGCCCACGTGCGACACCAAGATCACTTGATACAAGACAGTAGTAAAAGCCTTCATATCTAGAAATATAAATATTAGCCATTTAGCAGTTACTAGAGGCGGAGGAGAAGGCCAAGGAGAATGAGGATTGAGTAGCCACTGAGGGGGGGGGGGGGGGGGGGGGGGGGGGGGGGGGAACACAGGGGTGCTTGTTTTAAAGTAACAGAAGTAAGACATAGTGTACCTGTTTCTATCTCGACTTGGGTTTGAAATAAAGAGGGTTCCATCTGAACTAGTGTGATTGATGTATAAACCTGGATCGCTGCTACTGTTTATCATAGTTCCATTAATCGACCAATCAACTCTATAAAATCCTCGAGGATTGTTTAACAGTTGACAAGACAGAGTCAAGTGTTGTCCAGGGGACAATGCCTTTGGACCAACTTTATGTAAATGCTGAACGGTTCTGTTCATGTTTGACACCCATAGATGGTCAACACCATAGTATTCAATTGTTCCTGCAGGGAAATACTCTGCGTGATTAGTTTTAGCGTGATTACAACGTTGTTTTTGGTCACCCAACGATTACAGTTTTGGTACAAACAAACAAACTATCTAGAACAGTCAAACAAATATGCACACGAACGAACGAACGAACGAATGAACGAACAAACGAACGAACGAACGAACGAACGAACGAACGAACGAACGAACGAACGAACGAACGAACGAACGAACGAACGAACGAACGAACGAACGAACGAACGAACGAACGAACGAACGAACGAACGAACAAACGAACGAACGAACGAACGAACAAACGAACGAACGAACGAACGAACGAACGAACGAACGAACGAACGAACGAACGAACGAAAACGAACGAACAAACGAACGAACGAACGAACGAACGAACGAACGAAGAAACGAACGAACGAACAAACGAACGAACGAACGAACGAACGAACGAACGAACAAACGAACGAACGAACGAACGAACAAACGAACGAACGAACGAACGAACGAACGAACGAACGAACGAGAAAACGAACGAACGAACGAACGAACGAACGAACGAACGAACAAAGAAACAAAGCAACGAATCGAACGAACGAACGAACGAACCAACCAACCAACAAACCGGAACCAACAAACGACTGGACGAACTATCCTTCTTTCTTTATAAAAAGGAAGGAACGAAGGAACAAAGAAATTGAACAGTCAACTAACCAAAACGAACTAACAATGAAACAAATGTTACTTTACTTACTTGTTCGACAGTACGGTCCCGTAAATGCACTTTGACAGATACACCTAATTTGGTTATTCGATGAAAGGTAACACGTTCCTCCATTTGAACAAATTTCTTCCTGGCTTGGTCCATCACATTTCCGTACTGAAATAATAACAACAATATGTTTCAAGCTCCCGACCATAGAATGCCAAACATCGTGCCGATGCATCTCATCCAATCAAACTCTTTCAATAAGGCACGGTACCGTGACACTTAAATGGCTTCCTTTCTGAACCAATCAAAAAGCGTGCAGATGTATCTCATCCAATCAAACTCTTTCAATACAGCACGGTACCGTGACACTTAAATGGCTTCCTTTCTGAACCAATCAAAAAGCGTGCAGATGCATCTCATCCAATCAAACTCTTTCAATACGGCACGGTACCGTGACACTTAAATGGCTTCCTTTCTGAACCAATCAAAAAGCGTGCAGATGTATCTCATCCAATCAAACTCTTTCAATACGGCACGGTACCGTGACACTTATATGGCTTCCTTTCTGAACCAATCAAAAAGCGTGCAGATGCATCTCATCCAATCAAACTCTTTCAATACGGCACGGCACCGTGACACTTAAATGGCTTCCTTTCTGAACCAATCAAAAAGCGTGCAGATGTATCTCATCCAATCAAACTCTTTCAATAAGGCACGGTACCGTGACACTCAAATGGCTTCCTTTCTGAACCAATCAAAAAGCGTGCAGATGCATCTCATCCAATCAAACTCTTTCAATACGGCACGGTACCGTGACACTTAAATGGCTTCCTTTCTGAACCAATCAAAAAGCGTGCAGATGTATCTCATCCAATCAAACTCTTTCAATACGGCACGGTACCGTGACACTTAAATGGCTTCCTTTCTGAACCAATCAAAAAGCGTGCAGATGTATCTTATCCAATCAAACTCTTTCAATACGGCACGGTACCGTGACACTTATATGGCTTCCTTTCTGAACCAATCAAAAAGCGTGCAGATGTATCTCATCCAATCAAACTCTTTCAATACAGCACGGTACCGTGACACTTAAATGGCTTCCTTTCTGAACCAATCAAAAAGCGTGCAGATGCATCTCATCCAATCAAACTCTTTCAATACGGCACGGTACCGTGACACTTAAATGGCTTCCTTTCTGAACCAATCAAAAAGCGTGCAGATGTATCTCATCCAATCAAACTCTTTCAATACGGCACGGTACCGTGACACTTATATGGCTTCCTTTCTGAACCAATCAAAAAGCGTGCAGATGCATCTCATCCAATCAAACTCTTTCAATACGGCACGGCACCGTGACACTTAAATGGCTTCCTTTCTGAACCAATCAAAAAGCGTGCAGATGTATCTCATCCAATCAAACTCTTTCAATAAGGCACGGTACCGTGACACTCAAATGGCTTCCTTTCTGAACCAATCAAAAAGCGTGCAGATGCATCTCTTCCAATCAAACTCTTTCAATACGGCACGGTACCGTGACACTTAAATGGCTTCCTTTCTGAACCAATCAAAAAGCGTGCAGATGCATCTCATCCAATCAAACTCTTTCAATAAGGCACGGTACCGTAACTTACTTATACGAAAACACCTGGCCCTGAGTCGGTTGTACGAAAGGTGGATGGCGATATCCGTTGGATAAATCCAGTCTTATTGTTCATCAGTTCGGCTATAGCGCATGGGATAATTCATACATCTTGATGGTTTTTCGTTCATTCTGAAATTTTTTCAATCGAATAAACCATTCCATTTGGTTCTACAATGGAAATAACCGGATTTTCGAAGTATATGGAAAGCGCCTGTCATCTCAACTATTCCACGAAAAACTAGGCCAAGTAGTTTTTTGGGTGCATGTCTTTGCGTGTCTGCATGACCACATATTTTCATGCAATTCGCATTTTTCTTTCTTGAATTTAAAGTTCTTATGTCAACTTTCAATTCATTCCAGAAAAGCAGTAAGTAATTGTCATGAGTTATATTAGCTAAATTTTAGTTTGGCCTCGTTTATCGTGGAATGGGTGAACTGATCATAATAGATAAGGATAATACACGAGAAGGGGTACCTCGATCTGTTTTGGTTTAGTTCAGTTCTATTTCACAAAAATCACATCACGTTCTGACTGTGCTGAACTGGTTATATCATACCCAATGCATGCAAGAGGGCCTGAATGAAGGGGGGGGGGAGGGGGGTCTAGAGGTCTACTTACATTGACAGTGAGATGGAGCGATCATGAACAACGTAACGAAGAGAACTAAACCACCAACCACTGCTTTCTTCATCTTTTCTTGGAGTAACTCGAGCTGAAAGAAGTTCATGAGAATGTATTATGTAACGTAAAAACAATAATAAGAATTCTCGTCATCAAATTAAAACACATTATTTCACAATAACTTCTAAATTCCTCGCACGCTGGTTGGTTAATCTATATCATCATTATAATCTATATCATCATCATGAAAAAGAATGACAACTGCAGTGCGCACGATTTCGGTGTCGTATTTTCTCATCGGCTTAGAAAAAGTTGAAAAGTCTGCGCGCATTTCCTCCGTTTTACACTACTTTGAAAACTGTTATTAATGCAATTTATCATCAATCGAGGACACATAAAAACTAGATGTCAATTTGTTAAAATTTTAATGACATAATTAAGGCGTCCCTTAATTGTTTACAATCAATAGTATAGCAATATATTTAGTCAACTGATTTAGCTAATCATATAAACTTGGAAGCCGTTGCTAGAGAAAAAGGCAGTGATCGATGTTCTATTTAGCTTCATATGTTCAGTCACAGTTGTCGTGTCAGTCCGATAATAATCGAACACGCAATTCCCTGCCGTGTCACACTATAAACGGCCCTTGAACTATTTGGTATTGGCCTGACATACTTATGGTGAAAACAGCAAAAATAATAATAAAATGCAGATTTATTAATTTTGTTGGTATTGAAACATACTGACAAACAGTTTAAAATTGACTCCACAAATAGAGGAGTAACGTTCTGGCCGCATTGCCGCTCGTGCGCGCATGCTGATGGTGAGTCACTCAAAGCCACTCAACACATGAATATAAACTAGTATAAGTAGCATAGGCTATAAATCAACCGCAAGAGAATGAATGGACGCTTGGGGAAAAGTAGTTTCAAAAGTAAAAATATTGATGACAAAGCTCGAATTTTAGCGGGTTTTTTTTCATCAGAAATTTATGTCATCAGTTTACAGCAACACACCAGTATAAACAGGGTAGCAAAGGGGTTACACGTGACGTGTGATTTGGCCCAAAAATGGCGCGTGATTCGTGAAAAACACTTCATAAACAAAAGATAAAACCGTGATCCGTGAATTTGCAAGAAAGACCACAGGCAGCACAAGCAATACATTTGTGGAGTGTGCGAACGTGATTTACAGTGAATGTATGGGGCGAAAAATACGTATTTTTTGTTTTAATAAATTTAAACATACCTTGGTCCTGTGTTGTTCTTAATGCTATTTAACGTCATTCTGGGTGGTTTTTAGCCGTTAGTTTTTAGAGCAGTTTTTGAAAAATTAGCCCACCGGTGTTTTTCGCCATGGTATGTAGTTCTCAGTGTACAAACTTTCGTTTACTGAGAGAAATCACAAGACAACGCTTACTTCACATATTTACAGTTTTGTGGGCTAATTATTTGGGGTTACTATTATTCAATTATTGTTGTTTATTACCCATTGGCTGACTCCATGCATGTTGTACATATCGTGTTATGTGGTTTAGGTTTTAGAGGTCAGACGATGTACTAAGTTTCCTATTACAACAGGAAACACAAACCACCGTACACACTTTTAAAATAGTGTGAAACATAAACTATGAATAATCTATGTATATACACTAAACAATTTATCAAGTGTAGTTGCATCGGGTTCTGTGCTGTATTTCGATATTGCTCATAAACTTCTTCACTAGAAGCCTTATCAAGTAAATAAACGGTACCTGGTTTGCTAAGCGTCTTGTAGTGTTAATTCGTGCGAACACAAAACTTCCACCTCAAAGGTTGACGTCCACAAATGAGAGGTTGTTTTCCCAGTTACAGTAGCACCGAACAAAACAACCCAGTGGCTTTGCGATGGATGTCACACTTCAGAGGTTTTTCCGCTTTTGTCATTAACCACTGAGCGTGCGATGACGTTTCTATCGTCAACGATTCGATATATCGGAAGTAATAACTTATCTTGAACTATTTTTTTATTTAATGATAATAATAATAATAACTACATTTTTTAGGCACTAAAAAAATCTGATCAATAATTTGACTTCTTGTTCTACGTTTGCTCAGTTAGTCTGCAAACAGTCCCCGCTCCTTTTCTCTCCAGAGGGACTGTTCACGGTAGTTTATACTTGGTCCAGGGTACACTTTTTAGGTTGGATTTGGGTTATAATGGTGGCTATGTTTTAGGTGTTACAATAGGAATAATGATGAGAATATAAAGGCTTGTAACTACATGTACATATTTATCCACCTGCTATTAAATTACCATAGTCAATTGTTTACCTGGATTTATACATGACAAGTTGTAAACAGGGTAGGAATAATGACAATAATATTAGTAGTAAAACATCCTGTTTTCAACCATGTTCCTACACTATAGTACGTATGTTGAACAAGCCATTTCAGTTAACTTTACCGTTCTTTCATGGCATGTCTGTGGATGTTTGCATTCGATGTTTGAGTTCACAAATAGTTTTTGTTACCTTTTAACTCATTATTGTACAAAGCAACATCAACGCACAAGAAAGTATGCTTGCTGTGACTTTAGAAAAGAGATGCGAAAAAAGGCGGAAATAAATGACGCGCGTGCCATATTTATGAGTAGAATTTGGTGCGAATTATTTATGAACGTATAAAAAATACTCAATCTGGCTTAATAAGTTCAAAGTTAGCAAGCTGAGGATTTTTAAATCCGATTTTTAATAGTAAATAAGAAGAGGTACAGTCGTATACACTACTATCATATAATTTTACAGACACACTGAAATGCTATTACTACATTAATTTGACACGATATTTTTATCACAGACATTAATTTGCATCAGGAACTGAGATGTCATGGATGCCATCTTTGTCAACAACACGAACCACAAAGTTTGGTAGATTAACAATGAACCTTTTTTGAACCTAAAATACACAAAAATCATACAAATAGTCACATGAAGAGCTGCTTGTAATGCTTGCAAATAATCATGGTTATAAATTATGATACAATGATGTCAGAGGATGGATAATGAGAATGGATGATGAGGATGAATGATAACAATACAATACAATAAACTTTATTTCAACTCGAATTTAAGATAGCAAATACATGCTAATATCTTCGAGAAATTAAAAATAAATGAATAAATAAATAAATAAATACATCAATAATCTAAGATACAGCCCTTTGCAAATATTCTGGCACTCAAGTATATCAATATATCAATATATCGGGTGCATTATGGGTAATGCTATTTTAGAGTTTTCCTACAAAATATGCATCAGATACTTACAAACAACAAACTTAAGACTAAAACGAACATTATGCTAAATATAACCACCAACTTTGCTAGTGTCAAACCACTTTAAGAGGAATTGTTGATTATTTAATTACCCATAATGCACTTGATATATTGATATACTGATATACTTGGTCGCGGCAGAATTTTTGCAAAAGGCTGTAAATATTAATTATATTATTATATATATAAATATGATGATGAGGATGAATGATGAGGATAAATGATGAAAATGAGAAACACAATAAACAGACAGTTTCAGGACTTATCTTTATGTATTTCAATATTATCGCAATTAACTTGACAGGCCTTTGTGACTGTCTTATGCTATGGCTTAGTGAAACTGCAGCTTATCTTCTCTTGTTTATTAATAAATGATTGTACACAATGGTAAAAACTTTTAATTTTTTTTATTAAATTTGTCTGAAATTGCACAAGCTTCTATATGCCTAAAGGTGAGGTAATACGGGCAACAAAATCGTGCAACTTGTTGCGCAACATTTTCAGATTGTTGCGTTGCAAGTTGCAAAGCAATGTTTCTCGTATTACCATCATTCGTGCAACTTGTCGCGCAACAAATTAAATTTTCGGTCATTTGTTGCAGGTTGCAAAACTTTGTTGCATGAAGTAGAAAGAGCTTCTACTTTGCGCAACAAAGTTTTGCAACCTGCAACACGAAAATGTGTTGCTCGACAAGTTGCGCGAACAGTGGTAATACGAGAAACATTGCTCTGCAACTTGCAATGCAACAATGTTGCACAACAAGTTGCACGATTTTGTTGCCCGTATTACTGCACCTTAAATGTCAATATTTAAGAAATGTACAGAAATAGTATTGTTGGTAAAGGTGTTGATGATGGTGGTGTCGCTGAAAAGCCCCTGTGGGATGGAGACTGTCATATTCAAACATCTTGTTACTGGTAAAGGTTATCATCATCATCATAATCAAACTAATGACAATAAGTTTACTAACTGGTAACCTTACCTCACAGATAACTTTCTTGAGGAGTTCCTTGGCTTCTTCACAATTGATATCTAAATATCCAGGAATTTAATAGTTCACCTTTAAACTCACAGATGAATTTTATTTGACTATTGCAACTTATACATGTAGCAGTGGCCATTTATGAATGTCATCAATGATTTTAATAAACTATCTACTGTAAAGTTCCAAAAGTAGCGACCCCCAAAGGTAGCGACCCCCAAAAGTAACATTAAAAACTGATACTTGTTAACAAATCCCTAAAGTAACGAACCCCGAAAGTAGCAATTCCCCCTCTAGAGAGATGATTAGATTACATGACGATCAGCACTTGCAAACACCATGTAAAGAGCCAGAACATTTACTGCTACACATAAGCAAATTTATTAACAAAAGCAATAGCCATAATAAAATACGACTTCTAGATCCTGTGAATAGAGTACAAACCATATGTCCGTGAAACAATACTAACTAATTAGTACTAAATAGGACTGATGAAACAATAGAAAACAATAGAGATAACACTATTTAGTACTAATAATTTAGTAATAGTACTATTTCACGGACATATGGTTTGCACTCTGGTTGTTGTTTGGTAAAATACCATACACAATGTTGTTTAAAGGTACACAGTATTGCTCCCAAAAGTTAACGATTTTAGCACCCCGGAAGCAGTGACTACCGAAAGTACAAAATGTAGCAATCCCCCCCAAAAGCCGAAAGTAATGTTCAGTTACCTTTATGGTATCTATCTATCTAGATCTATCTATCTACACCTGTATCTACATGTATCTATCTGATAATATATTTTGATTAATTTAGCTAATTAACTGTTCTTACTTGGTTTATAGTGTCTGTCCATCACACTGAGAGCAAAGAATGAGCCATAGCCATGAGCACCAAATGGTACCTATAGTAAACATTGTTACGGCAATCATTCAATGTAACAATATAAATTTATTCATTCACTCAGACAGTTATCTGTCAGTCAGTTGGTCAGTCATTAACTAACTAACTAACTAACTAACTAACTTACTTACTTCCTTCCTTCCTTCCTTCCTTCCTTCCTTCCTTCCTTCCTTCCTTCCTTCCTTCCTTCCTTCCTTCCTTCCTTCCTTCCTTCCTTCCTTCCTTCCTTCCTTCCTTCCTTCCTTCCTTCCTTCCTTCCTTCCTTCCTTCCTTCCTTCCTTCCTTCCTTCCTTCCTTCCTTTCAAGATTTCTTTCAAAATTTCTTTCAAAATTTCTTTCAAGATTTCTTTCAAGATTTCTTTCAAGATTTCTTTCAAGATTTCTTTCAAGATTTCTTTCAAGATTTCTTTCAAGATTTCTTTCAAGATTTCTTTCAAGATTTCTTTCAAGATTTCTTTCAAGATTTCTTTCAAGATTTCTTTCAAGATTTCTTTCAAGATTTCTTTCAAGATTTCTTTCAAGATTTCTTTCAAGATTTCTTTCAAGATTTCTTTCAAGATTTCTAAATAAAATAAATTGCTGTTTAACGTGTCAGTGTTTATAGCAGTACTGCTAGTGGGGACACGTCTCTCACACTCACTCTTCATTCATATAGTCAGTCTGTCAGTCAGTCGGTCGGTCAGTCAGTCAGCCAGTCAGTCAGTCAGTCAGTCATGAGTTACTGTACCTTTGACATTGCTGCCAAGTAATCCATATAATACAGTTCTGGACCTTCATCTCCATGACCAGCAATTAGAAGATTGACCATAAATGGTGTCTGATGGAAATAATAATGCACCATTATAAAAGAAACTATTATGAATACTAAATATTAGAGAATTATTATAATTTAACAAACTAATATGAATACTAAATATTAGAGAATTATTATAAAACAAACTAATATGAATACTAAATATTAGAGAATTATTATAAAACAAACTAATATGAATACTAAATATTATAGAATTATTATAAAACAAACTAATATGAATACTAAATATTAGAGAATTATTATAAAACAAACTAATATGAATACTAAATATTAGAGAATTATTATAAAACAAACTAATATGAATACTAAATATTAGAGAATTATTATAAAACAAACTAATATGAATACTAAATATTAGAGAATTATTATAGAGAATTATTATAAAACAAACTAATATGAATACTAAATATTAGAGAATTATTATAAAACAAACTAATATGAATACTAAATATTAGAGAATTATTATAAAACAAACTAATATGAATACTAAATATTAGAGAATTATTTGAAAGGTGCCTGGTGACATAAATAAATAAATAACAAGACGCTCATTGAGCGTTCACTCTTGCCCTGGTGCAATTGCTTTCTGAAATGAAGTTCATAATGAGAGACGCATGGGCACCAACATAAACAAGAGCGAACTATTTGACCCGTTTGAGCATAGAATGACTTCAGTACGTGTATAGTGCTATTGAAGCCTTTGTAAGCTTAAATATCTTTAACAAAAACAAATGATGGAAGTTATCAGAACCATCTGACCTATGCAACCTCAAGACGTACCGTACTGATCGAGATCTTTATCTACATGTATGATCACCCACAAATAGTCCATCCCTCGCCACGCAACTGTCATTGTCATAACGATTGGTATGGCCCGCGGGCTGTGGACCGATATTCAGTATTCCGAGCTATAGACTAGCCTGCGGAGGAGGCTAACTTTCGGAACTTTACGGTATATCAGTAAAAACGTTAATAGCCCGACTTCACGCTACTAGAGCGTCCTGTTTCAATCTAAATTTAGACGAGAAAAGACTTAGATTTTGGCCCCTTGACCTCCGGTGCTTTCTCTGATTGGTTTGTGCTTTGTAATCTTTCTTGGCCAGACTTCATGTCTCCTTCGGCCTTAGCTCGACGTTGACGACTAAAAAAAATATGGTCTCGAAACCTAGACTCGCGCGCTGGCCTTCGGCCTGGGCAAGAGTAATAAATAGTGTAGACCTTTATTGTGCGAGGGTAGAACTTATAGTCAAAGCATAATGAACTTGTGGCCCTCCGAGTCAACAGAGTGACTCGAAGTAGTACCAGGTCACATACACTGGGTACTTTGTGCCCTACTCTTAGTCGAACAGTGGTGTGGGTTCTTTTATGTCCCTCCAGTGCAATGTAATGGAGTGTGGAGAGATGGGACTGCCATTTTACGTGACCATCCAAGCCACAAAGGCAGTACCTCCTCAATTATTTTAAGACCCTCAGGCAGTAATGGTCCGGCCGGAACTCAAACCACGAACCTCCCACACAATACACTCAACCAACTGAGCCAACCAGACGGCAGTTAAAGTAGTTTATTATATCTTCATGAATTATCAGATCATAAGTGAACACAAACATCTCAATCTATTTTGAAGATATAATAAAACTACTGTCTACAACAAATACTCACAGAACTTCTGAGATATTCTGCTAAAGTTCTTCTAGTAAAGTTGGCAGCAGCATGTGGTGTTAATTCATAACCTAAAATAATAAGGTTTTGAGTGAAAAAATGAGTTTCAAGCTTAACAGAAAAGTGCAACAAGTAGTCTATCTTGCATCTACCAAAATTTAATATTGTTTATCCGAAGTGATGAGAACCACTCCAGACATTCTAGGGTTGAAGGATGTTGAAGGCTGTTTCTGGTTTCTGGGGGGGGGGGGGGGGGGGGGGGGGGGGGGGGGGGGGTGGTCACGATCACGCTTCACGGGCCATTTTTTTGCAAATTCACTTGTCACGGATAACAAGGAAATCATAGTTTTGTCTGGTCAATTATGTTCCACAGAGCATAACAGTAGTAAATCACGAATCACAGTCAGCCAAAAGGGACGATCACGCATCAGGTATGAAACATAAATTCACGCATCACGCTCAAATTTTTATGAATTTCACGATTCATGTTCCATTTTTTGGTCAAATCACACTTTACTTCTGGCAAGATAATTTCGACATATTTATGCCACGAATTCATCATCAGAAAAGGAGCGTGCATCTAGAAACATACGCCGTAAATTCGAAGGTGTGTAACCCCTTTGCTACCCTGTCCATTTCCTAGCAGCAGGGCTTCTGCTTGCCTCACAGACAGCAGATGAAAGGATGCAACATGATATGCTTTTACTCTCTTCCAACTACCCTTCCATTTACCCATTCATCTTTCATTTACACGTACCATTTCTCATCTTGTAAAGTTGGACATTCTTTTCAATGTATTCAGCAAACTGTGTGGTGTCACCTGACTCTCCAGTAACTAGCATCAGCAATTTACTACTTAATTTTGTCATTTTGTCATAGTCTGAAAAACAAATATATGTTACATTGCATTTAAACAGTGCAAGAGTGTCAAAACATTGTACAGTAAAAAAAAAATACACTCGATTTTAGTCCGACGAGTCTACGTTAGTTATCAGTATCATTTAAACTTTTTATTATAAAAACAAATCACAAGACACTACAAACTAAGCAAAAAACATAAAATCCATTTTTCCTGAGTCATTGTCTGTGACAACTCAACCACTTTGAAAAGAAGATCATATAGAACTCATACTACAGCCAAATGACGACTTCAAACGCTTTATAAAGTTAGAACATCTTACCATCTTTCATTCGAACGATACTTCGTCCACTAGAGCTATCACTAGCGACCAAAATGAATCCATCCCCTTGAATACCTATCATGAACTCCATTTTTCTTTTTTACTCGTGTCTTGGTCAGCGGATTCTACCTAACGCGCATGAGTGTTGAGGTCGCACTAAACAAGATGGCGGACAGAAATAGATTGTTTTGATAGTATTATAGTAATAGTATTAATATTGGAGTTTACAATATGAGAAGAAGAAACTCTGCACTTCCAAAAGCCCTCTTGGGTGGCTTTTGCATAGTATTTGCAGTAACTTTATACAAACTGCTTTTTGGAGGCTTTGGATTCGGTGCTGATGTTGTTGGACATGATCCAATTCCACCAAAGTTAAGCTTAATACCAACCAGTCTCAAACTCAAAGCATCAAGCAACGGAAGAAGGAAGATCGATCTAAGCTCTTTCAAAATTGCAGTTCTTGTTGTGGCTTGTAATCGTCCCTCAGTTAAGAGGTGTTTGGATTTACTGCTAAAAACACGACGATCTTCCAAAACCTTTCCGATCATTGTCAGCCAAGATTGTGGACACAAAAAAACATCGGAAGTCATCATGTCTTATGGTGACTCAGTGAAATACATAAAGCAGCCTGACTTGTCACATATAAATGTCCCTCTAAATATGGTGCATCTTCAGGGCTACTACAAGCTGTCAAGGCACTATAAATGGGCTCTTTCTCAAGTTTTTGATATCATGAAATATGATACTGTCATCATTGTGGAAGATGATCTTGAAATTGCTCCAGATTTTTTTGAATATTTTTCAGCTACGTTACCATTGTTGCACAAAGACCCAACACTGTGGTGTATATCAGCCTGGAATGACAATGGTAAATTAGGATATGTCCGTGGAAATGATATTTTGTATCGCAGTGACTTTTCCAGGTTTGGGTTGGGCTCTGACGAATTCAGTATGGGACAAGCTCAGATCGAAGTGGCCAGTGGCATTTTGGGATGACTGGATGAGACATGCTGATCAGCGTAAAGGCCGTGCATGCATTAGACCTGAGGTTTCACGTACCAAAACCTTTGGAAGCATTGGAGTCAGCAATGGACAGTTTTTTGACCAGCATCTAAAGAACATACAATTGAGTAAAAAATTCTACCCTTTCACCATCAAAGACATGTCATATTTAATGAAAGAAAACTATGATAAGATGTTTAAAGGAATGGTTTATAATGCAAAACTGGCTTCAGTCCAAGACATCATTCAAAGGAAAGCAGGAGAAAGAACTGTAAGGATTGAGTATAAGTCTAACAGGGAGTTTATCTCTATTGCCAACATGTTGGGGCTGATGGCAGATTTGAAGGCTGGTGTACCTAGGATGGCTTATTTAGGGATTGTTAGCTTCATGTATGAACATTACAGGGTTTTCTTAGCACCCCCAAAAGGCTGGAATGGATATGTGAATGGCTAGTGATTGTCATGGTAGAAATAATACTGCACATTTATGAAGCAAGATTAACACTAGAATGAATATTCCAACCTACAAAGATGTACTAAATTATACAAATAACTGATAGTTTGTCATGGTATGTCCTCTGATAGACCACGGTTTGCATCATCGAGTCATCAAAATTGTTGTGGAATCACGAGGCGTAGCCAATCAGAGAGCGAGAAATTTACTAGTTGTGGTAAAAAATTCATTAATCAGTTAATTTTGAATGTGCAGTCATTCAATCACCAATATTATTATTATTATTATTATTATTATTATTATTATTATTATTATTATTATTATTATTATTATCAATCAATAATCAATCAATAAGTAAATCAGTCAATAAGTTTTACAGTGAAGAGGTTTATAAACAGTGGTTGCTCAATAAATAATTATATTTTTTATACGGTAATTTATATTTTTACTAAAAACTCATATTTGTTCTACAAATTGCTATTGAGTTGATCAACAGACATGCAATTATTTTAATAAAAAAATACATTAGAAAATTACAATGTATGCGAATTCTATAAATGACTTCTAAAACACCATCCAAATTTATATTTATTTAAAAGAGTATTACATAAATTTCTAGCAAACAATGAAAGAAAATCACAACATTTTCTTTAGAAGTACTTTTGACGTCACTAATGCACAGGATACAGCTCAACGCATCCCACATTCGAAAAAGGTCTTGCATTTGTAAATGGGAAGCTGTAAGGATTGATTGAATAAGAAATATGAGCGATAATAGGTTACGACGTTTCGACATCGTCAGATGTCATTATCAAGTAAATGTAAATGTAAGTGTCAATGCTTAAAGTAACGTTCGAAAATATGTAAGGATTGAGCCGAGTAAATGAGGCCTTTGCATGACCTGTGTTACAGGCAATCAGTCTTTATCACTGATAAAGAACATAAAACAGGTCTTTATCAAGTAATGTTTTATGAGGTCTTTACCAGTGTATAAAGATCCATGCATGTGACCGATTTGACAAACCTGGTTGGACCAATTTCTCATGAATTATTAATGAGTATAGTTTTAGAAGGGTATTTAAAGCTGCACTGAGCTACAAGGATTAGAAAGAAGTCGAAACAAGGATTTGATGTCATGAAGAATATTATGAAGAATCGAACCGTGCACCTCTCGCATAATAGGCCGCGCACTAACCAACTAAGCCATCCTTACAGATAGGCCAGACATAATCTCAATATCAAAATGAGAAACGCTCGGTTTATCAGGGGTACGAAATCCCTAACCGTGTATTTTAGCAATATCCATTGATCCAGTTTCAAATGGTCAGTGATAAACTTATGACGAAAGAGCACGAGGGAAACCGGTCTTCACTAAGCTGCTAAGGGCTAGCGAAAGTTTCATTTAACCGGGTTTAGTCGAGTATTAGATATTTTTAAATATTTATAATATTTATCTATTATTTCTTCTTAAAAGAAGAAAGAAAGGGAGAAAAAGCCAAAAAAAAGTACGTCGGGGCTGGAATTCGAACTCGCGATCTCAACGTTAACATGAAAGGAATGCCGCATTTTTTACCAAAAAACGACCATACACCCAGACTTCAATTAAACCAATGAGCTTTAACAGTCAGAGTGAACAGTCGCATCCAACGTTGTCGCATCCTAGTTCGTAAATAACTGCCCCGTACTACTACTAGTATGCTATCGCGCGTGTCTACAACTCAATGTGTTTGAAGCTGATGAACCGGGTTCGATTCCTTGATGGACCAACTCTTTTTATTTTTTAAATCCTTTTTCTTTTTGTTGTTTTACGTTACTTTTGTCCTTTTAATCTGTTTTTCTTTTCTCTTTTTCATTATATTTTTCTTTTCTTTTTTCTTTTTTTTCTTTTCGATCTTTTCTCAGTTTTCCGTTTACATTTAAAAGTTTCCACTTTGAATTTGCGTAAAGTTTGAGATATTTTTTGCATCTCTTTCTTTACTGACTTCTCTATTCAACCACTCCCCTCCCTCTTTGACTAAGAGATACATTTGACATCACAATACCTCTAAAAATGTTGGTGTTCCGTCGTGAACACCCTAAGTCAGTGATACCAAACACCGTATAATTTACACCCCTAAAAGAGACGACGATCATCCCCGCCCATTTCGCATTGGATCCCCCTCCCCCCTCCCCTGGAAAAATATATTTATTACTGAAGCCCGAGTTCAAGCAGATAAAGCGTCTTGTTATTTATCAACGACTTGTGAAGTGATTATATTCATGATTAGTAAATATTTATTGAAACCAAGCGGATGTAAACATTCACCTTTATCAAGCGAGTATTATGGTCAGTCTTGCCTTTATACAATAATTGGTAAATCACGCGTGCACTTTGTTTGGTTGAGGACCGTGTGTTATTAGAGTACAGACACATCAGGAATCTGTTTTTAGTGATTATTAAAATAATCACTAAGCCCTGAGCTGAGGTGAATAATAATGTTTTGGTATTACAGGTGAATATCAGAGAAATTTGAAAATGAAAAGGACATAGTGCAGACATTTGACTTAGATTCAATACACACCATTGTGAAACAAAATCCAATCTTTCTCAGTTCTTGACATATTCGTGAATTTTACCCTCTCTTTTCCTTTACTCGCCGAGCAACGCCCATTTGAATTCGACTATTTGAGGAACTCTGTTTTTTTTTCGAACGCACGACCGAGATGCATTATGGGTAACCACGAACTGGCAACGGTTGATTCTTTACAAATCGAAAGTCGCAAAAAACTGTCTCAGTATATGTAGGTCCTGGAATCCACCACAGATAGGCCAGAGACACAATCTTTTCCTCAAGCTCTGGCGATTCATCCTCGTGAAATCGCATTCTTTTAGAAGAACGGCACTACCACGCAGGGGCGTAGCCACAGGCAGCCCAACCGGCATTGTTTCTGAGGCTACTAATAGGTTTGAGCATGCGCTGTAGAACCCAGTTGGCGGTTTGAAGCCTAAGACGAAGAAGACGACCGCTCTGCATTTTTAGAGCGACTAATAAAAATATATTTGTATACGCGCGTCTTTTTTTGATGGGTTTCCTGTTGTAGAGCGCGCGCGCGATACGTATTATATTGGGTTCCCTGTGCATAGAAATGTATGATGTTGGGATCCCTGTGCGCGTCCCGCGCGTCCCGCAGTACATGTGTATATTGAAACATCGAAACAAGTAGGGAACAATCGGCACAAGGGACAGGTATGAAACTCGGTCACGTGACAAATACATACTGCGGGACGCGCGGGATGTGCACAGGAAGCCCAACATAGAACATTACTCAGCACAGGGAACCCAACCTTACGTATTGCGCGCGCGCGCGCTCTACCACAGGAACCCATCAAAAAAGACGCAAATATCATTTTATTTGATTATTTAGTAGCCTCAAAAGCAATGGTTGGGCTGCCTATGGTCAGGGGGCATGTTCCCCCTGGAAATTTTGAAATCTAGAGCCTTGGAAATACCATTTTCTTCGTTTTCCAGCGGATTTTCTCGCTACATAAATACATAGAGTAAAATGCTGATCACTCAGTTTTTTTGTATTTATTCAGTGTTTGAGAGACTGTTCACTGGGGCTGCTTCTAACTACAACTAGACGCTCTTGTAGCGTTAAGTCGGGCTTCTTAAAGCAAGCAGTGGTTGCTGCGATCGGTAATCTCGACTGAATCTGATTTGCTCTCGACCATATATCCATTGTCAATGAAATATTGTCAATGGCAATAAAGCTCGAGCAAGAGCCCGCGCGCCGTAGACTAATGCATCAAACACGTAGGCAAGGTAATTCATTAACGCACTATGGTTTAGAATGATCATAAAGTATTGTATATGTACAATAATCAAATCTCCCAGTATAAGAATAGCTTTTTCTAGAATATCACAATCATCAAGAGTATTTACCATGTCTTCTACTGAATACATGAAATTCCATACACAGGACGTGACGAGATAACGATCGCTTCTACAATACTAATGATACTGAGATATCTTATAGTGCGATTAAAACGAGCTCGATAGAACTTGCTTTCCTTGCAATTTCAGTACTGCGATTTCACAAACTCAGCGAATCATGAATGACAATGACATAGTTTATTTGTTACCATAAATATATCATACAAATACAAATACCGTATACATAAACTATTATCGGTCGGCTGAAAACCTTACAACTGTTCTCTTCTCTTCACCGCCGGCTGCGTGTATCAACTCACTTCGTTCTAAGTTCTGAAGATCTCTAAACCCTTTGCAGTACTAGTACTGGCTTGATAAATCCATATCTCTATGAATTATTGTGGTTATTTTGAAAACAAGACGACACTGATTTGACGACACAAGGTTTGTGAATTCAGACTCGACCAGTCTCGTATTGATAACTGGTCATGTTGTTTATAGAGCCTTCGGTGATTATCTTAGCGGCCGGCACAGGGCGCATGCGCTGTAGAACCCAATTAGTGATTTGGGGTCAACGAAGAACGGAGCTCATTTTTAGAGTCGGAGCTTCCACAGGAAGCCCGACTAATAATACATGTACACACTCCCCTGATTTTGTCCCGGAGAAGCGACGAAAGAAATATCACGTGAGAATTTGAGCCCTCGGTGTTTTAGAACAAGGTCTGTCAAGATTTCCATGGAAACCCCTTTTATGGAATCAAAATTCTCTACGGCGCGTTTAGGTCCACAATCGCTAAAAACCTCAAAAATATCTGGGTGTCAAAGGGTTACAGTACTGCACTGCACTGAATAGAGTCGGGTTTTTTATTGGATGAGATGATATGCATCTGCACGCTTTTTGATTGGTTCAGAAAGGAAGCCATTTGAGTGTCACGGTACCGTAGGGTTCCCACTCAGTATAATCAGTATAGTACGAAAACGACTGTACGCACATGAGGATTGTAGAAGTACAATTTGTATTTTATTTAGTGATATTCGCGTAAACTGCCGTAGTTTCTCAATTAATTGCCCTGCCATAAGCCCCAAGTTAATGAAAGTAAACAATAATAAAGTAATATAAGTAATTAATAGTTACTGTAACCTTTGGAAAATAAACACTGACTGTCCAAGATTTTGAACAATTGAAAATGACATAGGCAACTATAAAACTGACTATATTAATTTATTTGTTGTGTTTCAAAACTCATGATAAGCATAAAAGAATAACCCGTTTCACAAAGTGGAAGCCGCCAGTAAATGTTTTGCAAAAGATTATAAACACAATGGCTCACGTTGCTAAGCGACGAATGTGGTTCCCAGGAGACACGGTTTCCAGTTTACTTTGCAAGAAAAAGATAGATAACGGAGATCAAACACTCGAGATCTCGATGGTTGTTGGACTAGAAATCTTGCTGTTAGACACATCTACAGCTATGCAATGGCTCATGGAAGAGAAAAGTATGGCATAGATCCAAGAATCACTTGTGCTTCGCCGCTTTGGAAGCATTCATCGGGCAGCAGTGTTGTGACTTTGAAAATGCGTCCACCAGCGACTCCTTTTACCTCTTTAGATACCTTCATGGCTGCTCACAGTCCTAGACGATTTTGCCAAGCTAGACAGAGATATTTACTAAGTAAGTATAGAGCTATGCTGTGTAGAAGTTTTAGGGAAATCGAGAGTCACTTAATGTGGAAATTTGTCTTCAATGTAGAACCCCTTGGATTCGACAAGAGGATAACTGCTGAGACAGGGTTTGAACCCATCGATAAGAAAGAAGAGCGACCTATATCAAGGTAGTTTTTAAAACATAGTCTTATAGGGCTTTGTGTTGTGGATAATTTAAGCACATTTAGTAGACGACAGGGCCCTTCAAAGTCGTCCTAAACTGTTTAAATGTGAACAGTGAAGTCACTTCTTTATTTATGTGACTACTTTGCTTAATGCATAATATTTGTCTAACTTCATTTTATCTCTTCGAGTTCTTCAGATTTTATCGAGATACATCTTTAAAGTCAATTTTATGGTAGCGTCTTTTATAACACGTAAAATTAGCACAAAACCTTTCATTAAATAGAAGTACTTACAAAATTGTGTGGTTTTGTGGCTCTGTTAGTGAGAAACTTTTGTTTAGATTCTCTATAGTTACTGAATGACATACTGGGTTCATGCAGTGCTTATTGGACTGTCCTTACCACCACATTTTGTAAAAAAATAAATACACAAGTTTTGTACTATTTCTATACATGGAACTGTTAATCATCTGGTCTAATAACATGACTCTAATAACATGTCTTAATTATTGTACTTTGCCTCAAGGATGTGCAAGGTATCCAAGGTAACATTCAAGATCTTCTTGATTAGGATCTTTGCTATCCAGTTTAAGAAATTATGACCCAAAATATTTTTTTTCAAGAATTCAAGAAAACAATATTAAAGTGACCTCAACAAGACATTGACCATCAGGCTAGACTGACTAGCAGAGAGATGAAAAATTAACACAAATTATGGTTGTGCTCTCTGATTGGCTTTGCATTGATACAAATACTGCTAATGATGTCAGATCACACCTAGCTATATATATTATTCAAGGACTGCGGGTGTCTTCACCCTTTTAAAACAACTTAGATCTAGGTGTGTTCCTGCCACATAACCCTATTCAGTATATTTGTTGTAATCATTGACAAGGGTTGTAATAGGCCGAAAGTCCTCTGATTAAGAAGATAACATCATTGTCTAACTGCATATTAAATTAACAGTTGGTCTGAGAATCAGGATATCATAACATAGGTAACTGCATAATGGATAATCTCTTTTTTCCAACGCAATAACGTTTTTCAATGAAAGGGAATACTGTTAATGATTTCACAGCCCCACATTTATGAACTGTTATTATGATACAATGTACATTAAAGTGTCTTCAAAGACAATATTTAAGTGCAAATTAATAGATAGATGTTTAAGTAGATAACAAGTTCATACAGCAACAACTTAATTAACCCTTAAACCACTAACACTTCCAGTAAAACCTGTGAAAATACTTCATTTTGTGTTGCAAACAGGAATAATATTATGAAATTCCAATTTACTGGTAAATATGCATTGTATGCCATGCATGACTATTAGGCTGTGTTTATACTAATGGTGGTTTACTCTAGTAAACAAGTTACCAAACCTAATGATATCAGACAGCTATTGTTTGTTGAGCGGTTAACCTTGGTTTCCTGATTGGTACCTTGGTGCTCAAATAGAAACATCGTACAAGAGTGATAAACAATCCTCTGAGGACTTCAAGCAAGTGTGGAGAATAGAATAAACACATGTCCTTGGTAATAGTTTTAAATAATAATAATGATTTCATGATGACTTTTCTACAGAGTAGCTCTACATTCATCCTGGACTAAAAACTAATAAACTATATATGCATACATATAATAAATATTGAAAAAGGGTGAAATAAAGTACTAGAACTGAAAGTACACTGAAAGTAAACATTTAACAAGCTAGCTTTAATTCTTTTTTATTTAGAGGTCAAACAAAAGTTAAAAGCAGTCTTAGCAACAACCCATACGGTCACCCCAAAAGAGATACAACCAATTACAGTTCTAGCACTTCAACTAGTGCTCAAGATAGCAGTAGTGACCAAGAACAGACATATAATAGAATACTACATCTTGGAAAATGTAAACTGAGCGCCGAAGAAGATTTCGTCAATGGCTGTGAACATCAAGAGAAATTCAAATCTGCCAGCTCTTTTAGACCTACTGCAAGATTGCCATTTACATTTAGCCATAGTGCATCAATACCAAATTCACCTAGAGATTCTACAGACCTTATCGCCATAGGAACTATATCCATGACATCACAGCGTCAACCTTTACCAAAGCCACAGTCAAGGTGAGTGTCTTCTTATCGGAGTGAACTGTCTTCTGTAATATCTGATGGGGGGAGGGAGAGGGAGGGGGGAGAGGGAGGGGGGAGAGGGAGGGGGGCACTCCCAAATATAATAATTTAGTAGCACTTTAAGGGCCATCATCATTAGAGTTTTCCTAGTACATTTACATGTAAGGTGTTTTGCCATAAATATTATTATGACCTACTTGTCAGGAAACTACTTTTCATTTACAACCACACCCACAATGTCGAGCTTCTCCACCACTCACTCTTTATATGGGAGTCCCCCACGGGGGGTAGGAGAGGATTACTGTACAAAGTTTTGACACTGTAGATATGTTGATACAGTACATGTATGTGTTTCATAAAACTTTGTATACTCTCCTTACAGATGGAAAACTAAAGCAACTCTTAATTTAAAAGGTATGTATGATTAGCTAACAGGTATAACCTGAAGTTTATAACGCCAGGGCAAACGTCGAACCTGTCATGTGCCGTACCTAATTGCAATTCGAGTTGACCCAAATAATTAAGTTCGACAGGTTGAGTCAAACATCAAACTTAATTTGGTCGAACTTAAACAAATGAAAATGAAAATACAGTTGAGCATACGCAGAAGAACGTACTGGAGAATTGTGGGAAAACTTTATTAGTTTGGCACATCAGAAGAGCGCCGTCTGACTCAGTTGCCACTTTAATGTCGCATAGTGCGACAGGCCCTGTTGAATTTATTCCGCTTTCGAACCAAATAGAATCTGCCGCATCAAACTGAGTCAGATGCCGCTACTTTGTAGAACTTAATTCAACAATTAGGTACGGCACATGACAAGTTCGACGTTTGACCCTAGCCTAACATTTTGTAGAACTTTATAATAAGGGATTTAGCAAACACAGTCACGTACAGTGCGCAATCTCTTTTCCAAGACTTTTAGATTACATTAATGAATTGAGTACCAGGTTCCCTCTAATCTGCAAAACAGCCCTTATTTTTCCCCGAAACTCCACAGAGAAGAGTTGAAGTTCGATCGCATTTTTGATCGGGTTGGAAAAAAATGAGGCAAGACGAAAGATGAGAGGGGAGAGAGGTGAGAAGAGGAGACAAAGTAAATGTAGGGGCTGTTTTGCAGTTCCCTCCCTCACTTTCACCAGTGTCAACATAGTAGCATTTCTCAGTGGGCTAATAAACTCCTTTCCGATTGGTTGTTTGACTACACAGGTTCCAGGTACCCAGACCCCATGTCTGGTGCTCTGCCAAACTTCCAATCAAGAATGACTGAAATAGCTCAGTTGGAACTAGAAACTATTAAGTATGAAAAGGCAAGAAAAGGCAAGAAAAAGTCACCAACTTGATAAAAAAGTGACGCTCTCGATTTTAATGTATATATTTAAAGTATCAATTTATTGGGAATCTTAGAAACATTGTATAGTTTGCGTTCTAATTGATGAATATGTGAATGTGTTTTGGGATTGCCATGTGATATACACTGTACATCTGTACGTGAGAGTCCATACTAACATTTTTAACTTATAATATAATATTCTTGATGAAAAAGAAATTACTTGGTGTGGTGTTGTCATTCTCTACCCTCAATTATTCATTACTGTACATTTAGATTACTTGATCATCCCTTCACTGTCAGACAGCTATCTCTTAGATGCATGCGTTACTATTTAATAATATTTGCATAAACTTGTAGCCTGTGTGGCGGCCCAAATACGGCAGCTACGCAGGCTATAACAACCCTGGGGTGACTCCCATACATAAAGTGGTCGGGATGCTCATCGAAAATTTTGAAAATGACCCCAAAAAGGTACCCGAGTCTCTTCCAAGTGGGCGTGGCATGAAATAATTTTCACCCTTAAGAGGCACCAAGTCTAAAACAATAAGTCTGTATTAATTCCTTTGCATTTTGCGGCTAATTTGCGATGGCTCAGAAGCTTTGTAAAACAAATGTTATTTGCTGACAGACACCCTAAGCGCTACCAAATCGTGGATTTCAAACCCTAAAAGGTACGACGAGCATCCCCACTACTTTATATATGAGGTCTATGAGAGTCCCCCCAGGCTATAAACCCTAAAAGGTACGACGAGCATCCCCACTACTTTATATATGAGGTCTATGAGAGTCCCCCCAGGCTATAAACCCTAAAAGGTACTACGAGCATCCCCACTACTTTATATATGAGGTCTATGAGAGTCCCCCCAGGCTATAAACCCTAAAAGGTACGACGAGCATCCCCACTACTTTATATATGAGGTCTATGAGAGTCCCCCCAGGCTATAAACCCTAAAAGGTACGACGAGCATCCCCACTACTTTATATATGAGGTCTATGAGAGTCCCCCCAGGCTATAAACCCTAAAAGGTAACCCTGTTAAGTCAGACTAATGGGGATCTATAGTGAAAGTTAATGAACATGAATTACTGACCCAAACTCTCTCAATATTGTCATTGCTTGCCCATCAAGCACAGCAAACCCTGATTGTCTGCACCAGCGAGCATAAACTTTATGGCACAAGAGGCGCTTATTCCATTGTGAAACGGACCCGGCACAAGCATATTAGCTGTATCCCGCCGTCTCTCTATACTCATTACATATACATGTAGTATATTGAACCAGAGAGGCACAGAGGGACGTACGTGAAGAACGCACACAGCTGTATGTTAGTAGGGCACAGAGTTCCCAGTGTGTATGGTCCCGGTTGATGTACCTGTAAAAAATACAGACTGACATTTGCGTCGAGTAACAACATAAGTTCTTATGATTGCTAAAACCAGGGTTAAAGTTTGTTACGTTAGCCTGGGAGTTGTGTTGAAGAAAGAGACAAGTAAACATTGAGCGTTTGCCTATCACCCTGTGAGTTTGTTTTAAAAATCTATTCAATATAAGCTGAATAGTTGGTGGGTTCAGTATTTTGTGATTTGAACCTTGCGTTTATGAGTTATAGAGGTTTGAAATCTCAATATGCAAATTTGATGACGTCTACTAAGACTTCATTTATTATACAAAAACGCCCTTGTGCTGATTATTGACATTTTAAAACTTACAGAATATTTTCACAGTCAGTTTATAAATGATTTTATAACTTTTTCACCATTTCAAAAAAATAAGCTCTTCTTGAAAAAGTCTAAATAAGTTATGGCAAATTCCTGGGTTGACGTCATCAAATTTGCATATTGAGATTTCAAACCTCTATAACTCATAAACGCAAGGTTCAAATCACAAAATACTGAACCCACAAACTATTCAGCATATATTGAATATAGTTTTAAAAGAATCTCACACGGTGATAGGCACTTTAAGCCTGATTTGATCCTTGCACTTATGCTTGCACCAGACCCGTTTACACATTGACATAAGGCCTCTTGTGCTTATGCTTGCACCAGACCCGTTTACACATGGACATAAGGCCTCTCGTGCTTATGCTTGCGCCAGGCCCGTTTACACATTGACATAAGGCCTCTCGTGCTTATGCTTGCGCCAGGCCCGTTTACACATTGACATAAGGCCTCTCGTGCTTATGCTTGCGCCAGGCCCGTTTTCACAGCGATATAAAGCGTCTTGTGTTCGTGCTTATGTTTGCGTCAGCCTGTGAATAATAATGTTTTTGTTAAAATACCGTACATGATGTCCAGTTTAAGGTAAACGGTATGGCTACTAAAAGTTAACGATTTTAGCACCCCGAAAGTAGCGACCACCCGAAAGTAGCGACCCCCCAAAAGTAGAGTGATTTTCATTAACCCGTGAAACAAAGTGTACTAATTAGAGTGTAATAGTCAGATAAACACAATAGAAAACAAAAGAATTGCAGTGAAGTAGTGCTAAATACGCTAAAGTGTATTTCACGGGTTTATGAAAACCACTCTAACAGTTACGTAAGGTTGCTAAATCCGAAAGTAACGACCTCGCTACTTTCGGAACTTTACGGTAATAATGTCCGTTGCCTTGGAGACATCTTAGTTTCATCCCACATTGATATCAATAGCAACAATCAAGCATTAATATTGTTGATTTGTCCCATTAATTAAGTACTTCAGTCACAGTGCGTTTACTTACCTGAGAACTAGTTTCATCCCACATTGATATCAATAGCAACAACCAAGCATTACTATTGTTGATTTGTCCCATTAATTAAAGTGCCTATCACCCCTATGAGATTGTTTTAAAAATCTATTCAATATATGCTGAATAGTTGGTGGGTTCAGTATTTTGTGATTTGAACCTTGCGTTTATGAGTATTTGATGACGTCTACTAAGGAATCATTTATTATACGAAAACGCCCTTGTGCTGATTATTGACATTTGTAAACTTACAGAATATTTTCACAGTCTTTATAAATGATTTTATAACTTTTTTGCCCATTTAAAAAAATAAGTTCTTGAAAAAGTCTAAATAAGTTATGGCAAATTCCTTAGTAGACGGCATTAAATTTGCATATTGAGTTTTCAAACCTCTATAACTCATAAACGCAAGGTTCAAATCACAAAATACTGAACCCACCAACTATTCAGCATATATTGAATAGATGTTTAAAACAATCTCATAGGGGTTAGTTGCACTTTAAGTGCCTTTGCAGTCACAGTGCATTTACTTAACTTCGCACATATGTTACTACCGCGCACTTTGGTGTTACAGACTGTAATCATCTCGGACTGATCATAAAAGTTTAAATCGACCAACGCAAGTACATCAAAAAGTCCAAAACGTGCAGGGAGTGGAGGAGATTTGCACGTTTTGTGAAACGCGGGAATTCGTTTTACTTTGTCTGACGCTGATCAGAACAATGAGAGCAACTTTAGTGCCAAATCGCTACCCTTGTGCCCGTGTGGGGTGGGGACTACCATATATAAGGAATACGGGAATCTGCTTCCTCCCCCCCCCTGTGCGATGTTCTGAGCAAGGAGCGTCTCTTCTTCGCAATCGCGCGCATTCAGAGTTTGTTTTCAGCGCGCTTTCTTGGATACAGGAAACTTCTGGAAACGAGGCTGCAGCTGCTTATTAAAACATGCATGAGTTGTGGTGGTTGTAGGGGAGTTATTGTCTATGGCGGAGTGGACTGAGTGGACATTGTCAATGCTCCAGTACACCTTTTCAGATATAAAAGCTGTTAGAAGACAGACCACTGCATGCTGGTCAGCACCATAATTACAAAGAAGTGCAGGTATAAAGATTAACGGTAGCAAGCAGGTAGCAGTAACAAGCAACACTAGTTAAGTACTCTGTTTAAAAGAATTCTTGACGGGTGCCACGTTTGTTTTGCAGCCAACATGGTGGTGCGGTGTGTTCAACCAATATCTCTAATTAGAATTATATGATATAATTCATCTTGTATGCACTCCACATGGCTGACCAGTCATGACTTGTTAAAATACCTGTTCACCAGCCATGGTTTCGTATCTACTTGCTGTTGCACTGTGATTGGCCAACTGAATTGTGACCATGGAATAACCTTGAAATGTCATTGACACGTATTCTCGTACTTCACGTTACGACCGAAAACTGAGAAACATTAGTGGTTGTTTTTCGCAGGCAATTATAGTAGTAGTTACAGTTCTAATCCCTTACCGTGTATTTGCACACAAGAGTTTTAATGTATTCAAACTTAAAGAAATTAATTCAGCTTTTTGTGAAATAACTAAATGGTCAGCGTTGACTTTCTCACGAACGATGCACTGAGAAGGAGTGCTTCATCAGTAGATGATATAAAGGAAAAAATGACCCGGTTTACATATCTTAATTGACTGAGTGCGTCTTGTGAATGTCGACGTGTTGTTAACACAGACAACTCTCTTCACTTCTAAGTACCGCGCAGAGAACTAGAATTCTTTTTGGTGTGCCTTTTATTCATTCCTTGGAACCCGGCGGATACGACCGCATACGTACACGGCTGGCACATCGGCGGGGTTCGTCAGAGCTCTGGCTATAAGGGTTGGGGGGTTTCACACGGATGACATATAGAATGTATACCGGAGATTTAGCACTATGGTAATATACATTAGTAGCCGATGTATAAAAATATACCCCTCGATGTCACAATGTTGCACCGGGGGAATTATATACACCTAAATGTTTCACTAAGTTGTAAGTGAATCGAAAAGCCGTGTAACCCTCCGGTATAGTCGCGTATAAGGACGGGATATCTAGTTGCATGAAAACACATCCCGGTTATTTATAAATTTACCGGTCAGGTTGGAGTAACTATTCTGAGTGTGACGATGATTTGTACTGAGTATTTCCTGTTACATCTTTGACGTTTAAAACATGCAATAATTTCAGTTATTATATAGCACAGATACTACGCGCGCTCTTATTGGTCAATTAGCGGGCCGTAACTTCCCGTACGGCCCGCTGAAAACAGAAAAGTAAGGAAAAGCTATATAATAAACATCTTATTAACCTCGCTTGCTCGGTCCGTACGGGAAGTTTAATGGATCCTCGTTTTCCCCCACTTTATATGGCCCGCGCGCTACGCGCTTGGGCCATAAGGCCGTGCGAAAAACCTCGGTCCATAACTTCCCGTATGGACCTCGCTCTCAGTTAATAAGAGGTATGCATTTTCAGGATCATTCATGAATCCCATTCGTAGTTTTATTAGTCACTTCTCTACTTTATAACTTACACTTCTCTTTATAATTATTTACTGTTTTGGGCTCAAACGTAATTCAAACTCGAAAACATTTCAAAACAGTAGAAAACTAAGTTACAAAACTGACATGAAATGAGTACGATCACATCACTGTAGCTAAAGCCGCACGGCATAAACCTGGTTTCCACTAAGCATATCTAGTAAGCACAAGAAGCGTTTGCTGTAATAACGGGCCTTGCGCACGGCAAGCTAAATGTTCACATTTCGTGCGCTTTGCGTCCGGTCCGTTTTCACTGTGACATGAAAAGTTCTTATGCTTGTGTTTGCGCATGCGCGCCGGTTGCAAGTGAAAATCAGGCTTAATTATTCTCAGTCAAGACGGAAACGCTTGGTGATTTATTTATATTGTAGATTGTTATATTCAATCGTTGTACCTGCAAAAATTCCATCACCAACATCTTCACATAACACAGCTGCCAAGCAGAATTCGTGACATCTGTGTACCGGTGGCTATATTCTACAATGATAACAATACTAACAGTGTTATATAGGCCCTTACCGGCTTACGGTCACCAGTCTATGCCTGCCTTGCAAATGCAGTCAAATTCTTAATGAAAAATCCACAGATGTTCACTTTAAAGTTGGGCTGATATGAGTTTTATAAGGTGTCATGTTGTTTCATCTCCTATGAACCCCTAGGGAACACCCCTAGGGAACACTACAGCCTGGTAAAACAAGCTATTGTCAAGTAAAAACGGGCCTGATGCAAGCATAAGCGCAAGGCTCAAAGCTTTTCCATTTTAGTGCTTGCGCTTGCGTTTGCACTTATGCTTGCGGCCGACCCATTTTTCCAGTGATATTGGTCCTCTTGCGCTTATGCTTGCGTCCGGCCCGTTTTTTCAGTGACAATGGTCCTCTTGCGCTTGTGTCGCTAGTGCAATCCGACATCTAGTGCATGACCAAATATCTCTTATAGAGTGAACATTGTCAAGAGTCTATAAAGCCGCCTCCTGGTGTTCATGAAGCCGCATTATTAGAATTAAGGGGAAACTGCTCACCAGTTTGCACGAAAAATAATATAGTCCGACACTAACGTGCTCCGCCTAGACGCCCCTTCTACACATCTGCACCACGCAGTGCGGCGAGGAGGCCTGCGCATTAGCGCAGATAATTAATCACCGTTACCGGTGGATAGTTTTATTTATAACATAGAGGGCCTTTTTACTTGATTGTGATTGGTTGATCAAGGAGGTCTGTATTACTCGAGTATTCTTTCTTATACATACTCTCATATATCTATAGTTTCATAAGTCCGACAATATTCATTTTTTGCTATTCTTTTGTTAATTTCGAGTTGCGTTTCTCTCTACTTATCAAATTACGAAATAATTAACGTCGAGCCCTTCTTGGCAAAGAGAGACAAACAGGCGCCAAGGTGACACACTAGCGGATAAACGCGTCTTCAGTTCACAAATTTCCTTGCATTTTTCCCCACCAAAAGTGACCAAATATTGAACCAGCTTCAGTTCAAATTAAGTTTCAAATACGAAAAGAGGTGTTTTAGAGAAACACTTTTATACCGGCACATTCTCGTACCCGGACCCTTCTCAGCATTCTAACGAAAAATCGAAGGCTCTGGTAAGAGGCAAACCGGAAGATCCAGATTCTAGGTCGTCAGATATGCACATGCTCAATATTTTCTAATTTCTGGTAACAAAATGGCGGACTTCAGCGTGCAAGCTTCTATAATTCCTTCTTTCTTTATATTAATGAGAATAACTACGGATGGAAAAATCGTTGTGCTTGCGTTATAGACCCATTTTCACAGTGAGATAAGGCCTCTTGTGCTTGCGTTAGACCCATTTTCACAGTGAGATAAGGGCCTCTTGTGCTTGCGTTAGACCCATTTTCACAGTGAGATAAGCCTCTTGTGCTTATGTTAGACCCATTTTCACAGTGAGATAAGGGCCTCTTGTGCTTGCGTTAGACCCATTTTCACAGTGAGATAAGGGCCTCTTGTGCTTGCGTTAGACACATTTTCACAGTGAGATAAGGCCTCTTGTGTTTGCGTTAGACACATTTTCACAGTGAGATAAGGCCTCTTGTGCTTGCGTTAGACCCATTTTCACAGTGAGATAAGGGCCTCTTGTGCTTGCGTTAGACCCATTTTCACAGTGAGATAAGGCCTCTTGTGTTTGCGTTAGACCCATTTTCACAGTGAGATAAGCCTCTTGTGCTTGCGTTAGACCCATTTTCACAGTGAGATAAGGGCCTCTTGTGCTTGCGTTAGACCCATTTTCACAGTGAGATAAGGGCCTCTTGTGCTTGCGTTAGACCCATTTTCACAGTGAGATAAGCCTCTTGTGCTTATGTTAGACCCATTTTCACAGTGAGATAAGGGCCTCTTGTGCTTGCGTTAGATCCATTTTCACAGTGAGATAAGGGCCTCTTGTGCTTGCGTTAGACACATTTTCACAGTGAGATAAGGCCTCTTGTGTTTGCGTTAGACACATTTTCACAGTGAGATAAGGCCTCTTGTGCTTGCGTTAGACCCATTTTCACAGTGAGATAAGCCTCTTGTGCTTGCGTTAGACCCGTTTTCACAGTGAGATAAGGGCCTCTTGTGCTTGCGTTAGACCCATTTTCACAGTGAGATAAGGCCTCTTGTGCTTGCGTTAGACCCATTTTCACAGTGAGATAAGCCTCTTGTGCTTGCGTTAGACCCATTTTCACAGTGAGATAAGGCCTCTTGTGCTTGCGTTAGACCCATTTTCACAGTGAGATAAGGCCTCTTGTGCTTGGGTTAAACCCGTTTTCACAGTGAGATAAGCCTCTAGTGCTTATGTTAGACCCATTTTCACAGTGAGATAAGCCTCTTGTGCTTGCGTTAGACCCATTTTCACAGTGAGATAAGCCTCTTGTGCTTGCGTTAGACCCATTTTCACAGTGAGATAAGGGCCTCTTGTGCTTGCGTTAGACACATTTTCACAGTGAGATAAGGCCTCTTGTGCTTGCGTTAGACCCCGTTTTCACAGTGAGATAAGCGCCTCTTGTGCTTGCGTTAGACCCGTTTTCACAGTGAGATAAGGCCTCTTGTGTTTGCGTTAGACCCGTTTTCACAGTGAGATAAGGCCTCTTGTGCTTGCGTTAGACCCATTTTCACAGTGAGATAAGGCCTCTTGTGCTTGCGTTAGACCCGTTTTCACAGTGAGATAAGGCCTCTTGTGCTTGCGTTAGACCCATTTTCACAGTGAGATAAGGCCTCTTGTGCTTGCGTTAAGACCCATTTTCACAGTGAGAGATAAGCCTCTTGTGCTTGCGTTAGACCCATTTTCACAGTGAGATAAGCCTCTTGTGCTTGCGTTAGACCCGTTTTCACAGTGAGATAAGCCTCTTGTGCTTGCGTTAGACCCATTTTCACAGTGAGATAAGGGCCTCTTGTGCTTGCGTTAGACACATTTTCACAGTGGATAAGGCCTCTTGTGCTTGCGCTAGACCCATTTTCACAGTGAGATCAGGCCTCTTGTGCTTGCGTTAGATCTGTTTTTTCACAGAGATAAGGCCTCTTGTGCTTGCGTTAGACCCATTTTCACAGTGGGATAAGGCCTCTTGTGCTTGCGTAAGACCCGTTTTCACAGTGAGATAAGCCTCTTGTGCTTGCGTTAGACCCATTTTCACAGTGAGATAAGCCTCTTGTGCTTGCGTTAGACCCCCATTTTCACAGTGAGATAAGCGCCTCTTGTGCTTGCGTTAGACCCATTTTCACAGTGAGATAAGCCTCTTGTGCTTGCGTTAGACCCATTTTCACAGTGACATAAGGCCTCTTGTGTTTGCGTTAGACCCATTTTCACAGTGAGATAAGCCTCTTGTGCTTGCGTTAGACCCATTTTCACAGTGAGATAAGCCTCTTGTGCTTGCGTTAGACCCATTTTCACAGTGAGATAAGCCTCTTGTGCTTGCGTTAGACCCATTTTCACAGTGAGATAAGGGCCTCTTGTGCTTGCGTTAGACCCATTTTCACAAGTGAGATAAGGGCCTCTTGTGCTTGCGTTAGACCCATTTTCACAGTGAGATAAGCCTCTTGTGCTTATGTTAGACCCATTTTCACAGTGAGATAAGGGCCTCTTGTGCTTGCGTTAGATCCATTTTCACAGTGTGAGATAAGGGCCTCTTGTGCTTGCGTTAGACACATTTTCACAGTGAGATAAGGCCTCTTGTGTTTGCGTTAGACACATTTTCACAGTGAGATAAGGCCTCTTGTGCTTGCGTTAGACCCATTTTCACAGTGAGATAAGCCTCTTGTGCTTGCGTTAGACCCATTTTCACAGTGAGATAAGCGCCTCTTGTGCTTGCGTTAGACCCGTTTTCACAGTGAGATAAGGCCTCTTGTGCTTGCGTTAGACCCATTTTCACAGTGAGATAAGGCCTCTTGTGCTTGCGTTAGACCATTTTTTCACAGTGCGAGATAAGGCCTCTTGTGCTTGCGTTAGACCCATTTTCACAGTGAGATAAGCCTCTTGTGCTTGCGTTAGACCCATTTTCACAGTGACATAAGGCCTCTTGTGTTTGCGTTAGACCCATTTTCACAGTGAGATAAGCCTCTTGTGCTTGCGTTAGACCCATTTTTCACAGTGAGATAAGCCTCTTGTGCTTGCGTTAGACCCATTTTCACAGTGAGATAAGCCTCTTGTGCTTGCGTTAGACCCATTTTCACAGTGAGATAAGGGCCTCTTGTGCTTGCGTTAGACCCATTTTCACAGTGAGATAAGGGCCTCTTGTGCTTGCGTTAGACCCATTTTCACAGTGAGATAAGCCTCTTGTGCTTATGTTAGACCCATTTTCACAGTGAGATAAGGCCTCTTGTGCTTGCGTTAGACCCATTTTCACAGTGAGATAAGGGCCTCTTGTGCTTGCGTTAGACACATTTTCACAGTGAGATAAGGCCTCTTGTGTTTGCGTTAGACACATTTTCACAGTGAGATAAGGCCTCTTGTGCTTGCGTTAGACCCATTTTCACAGTGAGATAAAGCCTCTTGTGCTTGCGTTAGACCCATTTTCACAGTGAGATAAGCGCCTCTTGTGCTTGCGTTAGACCCGTTTTCACAGTGAGATAAGGCCTCTTGTGCTTGCGTTAGACCCATTTTCACAGTGAGATAAGGCCTCTTGTGCTTGCGTAAGACCCGTTTTCACAGTGATAAGGCCTCTTGTGCTTGCGTTAGACCCATTTTCACAGTGGGATAAGGCCTCTTGTACTTGCGTAAGACCCATTTTCACAGTGAGATAAGCCTCTAGTGCTTATGTTAGACCCATTTTCACAGTGAGATAAGCCTCTTGTGCTTGCGTTAGACCCATTTTCACAGTGAGATAAGCCTCTTGTGCTTGCGTTAGACCCGTTTTCACAGTGAGATAAGGGCCTCTTGTGCTTGCGTTAGACCCATTTTCACAGTGAGATAAGGCCTCTTGTGCTTGCGTTAGACCCATTTTCACAGTGAGATAAGCCTCTTGTGCTTGCGTTAGACCCATTTTCACAGTGAGATAAGCCTCTTGTGCTTGCGTTAGACCCGTTTTCACAGTGAGATAAGGGCCTCTTGTGCTTGCGTTAGACCCGTTTTCACAGTGAGATAAGGCCTCTTGTGCTTATGTTAGACCCATTTTCACAGTGAGATAAGGCCTCTTGTGCTTGCGTAAGACCCGTTTTCACAGTGATAAGCCTCTTGTGCTTGCGTTAGACCCGTTTTCACAGTGAGATAAGCCTCTTGTGCTTGCGTTAGACCCGTTTTCACAGTGAGATAAGGCCTCTTGTGCTTGCGTTAGACCCGTTTTCACAGTGATAAGGCCTCTTGTGCTTGCGTTAGACCCGTTTTTCAGTGGGATAAGGCCTCTTGTGCTTGCGTAAGACCCATTTTCACAGTGAGATAAGCCTCTAGTGCTTATGTTAGACCCATTTTCACAGTGAGATAAGCCTCTTGTGCTTGCGTTAGACCCGTTTTCACAGTGAGATAGGGCCTCTTGTGCTTGCGTTAGACCATTTTTCACAGTGAGATAAGGCCTCTTGTGCTTGCGTAAGACCCGTTTTCACAGTGATAAGCCTCTTGTGCTTGCGTTAAACCCGTTTTTTCACAGTGAGATAAGCCTATTGTGCTTGCGTTAGACCCGTTTTCACAGTGAGATAAGGCCTCTTGTGCTTGCGTAAGACCCGTTTTCACAGTGAGATAAGGCCTCTTGTGCTTGCGTTAGACCCGTTTTTCACAGTGATAAGGCCTCTTGTGCTTGCGTAAGACCCGTTTTCACAGTGAGATAAGGCCTCTTGTGCTTGCGTTAGACCCATTTTCACAGTGATAAGGCCTCTTGTGCTTGCGTAAGACCCATTTTCACAGTGAGATAAGCCTCTTGTGCTTGCGTTAGACCCGTTTTCACAGTGAGACAAAGCCTCTTGTGCTTGCGTTAGACCCATTTTCACAGTGAGATAAGGCCTCTTGTGCTTGCGTTAGACCCATTTTCACAGTGATAAGGCCTCTTGTGCTTGCGTTAGACCCATTTTCACAGTGAGATAAGCCTCTTGTGCTTGCGTTAGACCCGTTTTCACAGTGAGATAAGCCTCTTGTGCTTGCGTTAGACCCGTTTTCACAGTGATAAGGCCTATTGTGCTTGTGTAGCCGGTGCTTGCAGTGTATGCAATGCATCAGCCAAACGTTGGGTTCTTATATGGACAGGTTTTTGCTGTTTGTGTTTGTACTTCTTTTCATGTTATTTTGTGTTTAGATGACAGCTAGTAAAATATATTATTAGATTTGAGTTAGATAGAGTATTATTATCAACAATACCACAGTTCTGAGATATCTTGTACGAAGAGAAAAAGACCTCAGTCGCAACCGTCAGGAGAAAGTCAATTAGGCATAACAACTGCTTGCGGTTAAAACAGACCCGACACAAGCATAAGCGAAACAAAGGGAACGATTTTGATCCCTATCATTACGTTTACGTGCTTGTGCTTATGCATGCGATAGGCTTGGTTTTGACTAGCGATGCATGCAAGCACAACAAGCACACGAGGCGTTGTTTCATTTAAAAACGACCCCGACGCAAACATAAGGACAACGACAAGTAAGCACGCAAGGATCAGTTTTTTTCATTTTTGTGCTTGCGCTTATGCTTGCGTCTGACGCAAATGGCATAATTCAGTTCTATGCTTGCGTCATGTATAAACCAATGAAACTATTTGAGAAGACAAAACAAATAATAAAACCTCCAACTTTTATTTTGATTTTCATTAATAATACTATAATTAAAAAGAAAGAAAACAAGAAGTAGAAGAACAAATCAGGTGGTCTTACAAGTAATATAGTCATCAGACTGATTCTTTTCTATTATTTTTCGCTTCTTTTTCCTCCTGTTCAATTTTCTCTTTCCAGTGCATTTACAACCACTCTAGTTTAGTTCAGATACTTTCCTGTGGCAGCTTCTACTTCATCTTGATGGCTACATGGAATGTAGTTCTAGAGGAACAAAGATCAAAGTCAACTTCAAAACGAAACAAACACATCAAGCAAAAGTGCTGGGTAAGACAAAAGCCGACAAGATGATTCGACTCGAGTCTAGGGGGAGTTATATTTCGTCTATGTTGTCAAACTTTCTCAATTCCACAAACGAATCAATTTCCTGTACCCTTCCTACCATAGACTCAGCTGCACAGAAAAATCATTAGCAATCTCAACATTGTGATTGGATGTCGCTAATTCTGCTATCACAACACGTGATACGATTGCTGAGTACGCATTTTGATTGGTCAATGGGGCACTCAACGCTATCGGCACACGTGAAAGCATCAAGACTTTGAATTACAAAAGAAAGATCCAGCGATAAAGATGGTGATCAATTATCCTGTACTGAAATTCCTTTAACATTACTCACGGTGGGATAATTATATCCGTTGACCCGAAACCGGCGATTTGCGAGATTTTCTCGTCAAGGGCTAACATTAACAACGTCGAGAAGCCAAGTAACCGCCTTCTTGGCAAAGAGAGACAAGTAGACGCCAAGGTGACACACTAGCGGAAAAACGTTCAGAAATGTCCTTGCCATTTTTTCCCACCAAAAGTGATTCTTCTTGACCAAATATTGAACCAGCTTTAGTTCAAATTAAGTTTCAAATACGAAAAGAGATGTTTTGAACTGAGTAAAGAAGAAATAACTACCCAAAGCATCCACAAAGAAACTTCATCGCTCTTAAAAATGCAAGATATGTAGATAATAGAGCAAAAAATAATCTCGTAGTATAGATGCGGCAAAACTGAACAAAAAAAAAACTGAACAAACTCGGTACAATATTAGAGGGCAAGGTTTCAGTTAAGTAATTAGTAAGAAAGAGAGAAGTCTGTTTGTCGCTCAATTGATGCCAATTTGAAGTTGATTTATCATTCATTTATATACATGACTCAGGGCTGTATGGAGATTTTCAAAGTTGCAGTATCAGTAACCATCAGTATCTCAATCGTATACAGACAGCTTTGTGGAATTGAATTGCGTAAGAATACCGTCTAACGTTTTTGGAATACTGTTACACTTATGCAGCAAGGGAAAAAATATTGGAGAACCAAATGCCATTAAAATTGGGGCAATAAAAAGGACATTGAACGGTCATAATTAAAGGACGCACTCTTCAAAGCATCTTGAGATGATTACCATAACAGTAACAGGAACCTAATTTGACGATGATAATAATAAATAAGTGACAAAATGTTATTAACAGCAGTCGGGGAAGAAAATTAATAATCGGGGGATAAAAATATCAACACAAAATATTCTTAAACAAATGTCGGCTCAATTAGCTGTCTATAATTCAGGCCCAAACAGCCATAGTAAATACAGTTGTACTGGGGATATCTAGATCACCGCACGGCCGCATGGTGGTAGAAGTGGGTTTAAAAGCGTCTGTTGTAAAAAGCGAATGGAATTGTAATTCAAACTTTAAGCGTCGTGAGAAAAAAAAAATCGCATCTAATACCCGGCTATTCGGCTGTCCTTTTTCCGTTTGTCATTAGATACAACACTAGCCCTACCTTAACACACATGAACAATTTCTATCATTCAAATGATTCACAAGTATTTTATAAGGCCGTATATTTGCTTTTGTTTTGAGTTTATCTCAATGAGAAGAACGCAAATGAGCACTGCTTATTGAGTGTTGGACAAACCGATACGAAACGACTTGACAGAGAAAGACCGCCGTGAATGGCGTCGTGAAACCAGAAGCTGTACAACAGCCAACAGATTACATGACGGTCGTCATTCAGAGCGATCAAGAGTCCTGCTGACTTTTTCTTTCTATTCTCATTGTGCCTCAATATAAAAGTGATTTGGTGACGGAAGTCTTGTCAAACTACGGAAATTCACAAGTTAAAATTATGGAAATAGCTTTTTCTAAAGTAAATTGGAATTATAAAGGATGATTTATTCCCGCGTTGTATACAAAAAAATAGACGAAGACACATCTCGATTAATTAAGACATGAAAGTTCATTTTAGCTTCAATTACTGGCTGAGATGTCGAGCACAATCTATCTGTTTTAGTATTCAATAGTATCAACATGTTTACACCAGTCAAGTCGAATAGCGGAAAATAATTCAGAATAATATCAGTATATATTTTAAAACCTTTCTGTTGACATATGTTGATATTCCTCTATAAGAACTCAAAGATGCAAAAGCTTTTCAAATATTTCCACACGATTTCCACACTCAATGTTTTGCTTCTTTTTTCTCAAAGTTGTCAATTTTGCCCCAAAATTATATTTTCAGCTTTTAGCATATTTCATAGAACAATTTCTTGAGAAAGCGTCTAATGACATGCTGTCACATTGCGCCGAGTGTTTCTAATTGTAGGTTGGGGACATTTTCATCCCCAGGGGGAGTAGTCAGGTATAAGAATGACGGGAGAGTGGTCCATAACGTAACCCCATAAAAGTATATATTTTAACCCTCCCACCTAAGTATTTGGCAGAAACGTGCTGCCCCAAAAAAGTCTTCCAAAACATTCGGGCCCCAAAAGCAGTCCCAAAAAGTGCTTCGCACGTCCACCCACTTCCCCTCCCCCCTGGTTTTCCTTAATTCAATCAGTGAATCACCTGTTGAATGCATTGTTATAAAATGCATGAAAACAAACTTCTTTATTTTCAAAAACATAAAAAGAAAAGAGTCTTATAATCTCCTCACACCCGGTTAGTCTTTCAGACACTTCATTTTCGCCGTGTAATAAATCTAAGAGGATTTAAGAGTCGTGTATTCATCTAGTGAGAAATCCTCCCAGGCATTTCATATAATTTCAACATTTTTAATTTCATATAAGCTTTGGGCACATATGGTCCATAGACGATTACATAATCTTTGACCAAACATTACTGTTTTCCGCTCTGTATATTGACCGTTTGATGTGCGGATTTATCGGAACACTTTCCTTAATGAAAGTATGGAACACCAAAATTGGTTAACGTTTGATAATCCAAGCGAAAAAGCGCATTTATTGGGTTGTTTTTGGTGCATCGTACCGTGCGTCAGCCAGTATCTATAGTATATACCCGTCAGTGACTTAAAGTGGGGATTTCCCGAATAACAAACGAGTGAAGTTTTTAAGTTAAGTTAGAAACGTGTTGAGATTAATCCATATGCGTTACGCAATGTGTGTCATTAAGGAAAGCAATTCTGAATGCAGGACAATTTAGGGTTTCCGCTCGAAAAAAAAAACACAAACAAAAAGGGTTTAATCCCGCCATTTTTGACAAAACAAATGTTTTATTGAAATAGTGTATTCCAAAGTCGTTCCTAAGAGGGTCTCATCGAATATCACCAAATAAGCTCACACAAACAAGTACTCAATGATTTCATCATTGTAAAATACCATTTGTTTACACGTTGAAGAAGCGCTTCTCAATTGTACGTGTAAACACTAGAATACGTGCTTGGTACAGATGTTTCGACACAGGCAATATATCCACTGTTTGCATGGAAGACCGTAGGAGTCTATCTTTCACGTCCTCCAAACGCGTAAACATGTCTACTACTGTACGCTCTTTGACGTCAGTAGAATTATAGTGAATTACATTGTTTGAGAGTAGAGATAATTGCAGATCATTTGAATGTGATGTTACGATGCTGCAATTAATTCAAATCAGAGAAAAATTCTCATCATTCTCATCAGCGCAATTTCAGTAAAAGTTCCTTGATTTCGTCAGTACTAATAGCTAAACCTTTGTCAGATGCAACAATATATCATCATTACTTTACCGAACGACGTTGGTCGGAACGTGGTCGTGTTTCTGACGTTATTTAGAGAGCAGAGTTGAGTAATACTGGTCAACAGTGGACACAATGATAATGCATAGATATTAAACCTTCAAATTAGAATTACCTCTCGGCTCACTGACCGTACTCTCGCGACGAGGGTGCAAAAGTAGAGACCGCAATTACGCAAGGCTATTGTAGCTAGCGGCGAGCATCTACACGACGGTGCGCGTTTGATATACATTATTATTAGATAGTATATAAATCTTTCGTAATTCTCTTTTGTCGACACAATCTAAGTTTTGCTTCTGCCATTCCCGTGTAACGTAGAAAAATCCAGATTTGACAGATTTCTTCAACAGTGTTGATTCCACTACTTTGACTTATTTACTTATTTATAACATTGATTTATTCATCAGAAATAAGTAATAATTATTACCTTTAATCATAAGCACATCTACTACATCGCAGCCGCTCTGGGCAGGACACTTCTAGGCATGTGCATTTTCATTTTGGGACAACTTTTTTACTTCAAAGTTACGCTAGTGATAAAATACCATTAAAAAAATACCAGATGGTAAAAATGGAAAGATGGATATTTTTCTCCTGTGGACTTCAGCAGGTACAAACCAGTCGAGAGGAAAAAAAACCCAATTATTTTCAACCAATTTAGCACAAGAAACTACCAGTTCGAATATTTACACAACTTTTCCATCAATTTCTAGAAAGTTGTATGAGTTTATTTCTGCATTGCATGCGAACTTCCTTCAAGATTGTTGAAAAATAAATTGATATTTTAACGTCCATTTTTTGAAAATATTATTGATCAGTTGGGTTGAACTGTGATCTATTACGACTGCGAGAACTGAGCACTCAACTTTTAGATTTATCAACGGGTTGTAAGGGTGGCATGAATACTGGTGACCTGATGCATGTATTTCGCGCGTTGTTTCACGTATTTGTCCAACTAGTGATGAGCAATATTATAACGATATGTGCACTTGTTTTTATGGATATGGCGTCACGAAAATTCATTCTAGGCACGTACAAATGCAGATCAATAAATCTAGAACAATACATTGGATAACTCATAATAACACACCATGGCTCTCTAATCCAAACTAATCCTGTAGATCCTGAAGTTTCAAATCAAACCCACCGAATACGTCGTCTAATGTGGTCGGAAATCTTCCTAACTCTGACAGTTGGATCGTTATCTGTGGTGGTACTCGTAAATAGAAATACACTCATGTCATTTTACGCCTCGTTTCTAGAAGAAATAACAACTTGTGATGAGACGAAGTACGTCATAAAGGCAGCGAAACGTGTTATCATTCTAGTAAATCGAAATTCTGGGAAATCCGTATTATTACAGCCTCAAACGAAATGATATATAAACTCTGTCAACATCAAATACTTTCTGTTTCCTGGGATAAGCTTGGACTGAGAAAAAAACAAGCAAAATGAAGCTAGTTTGAGCTGTACTCACAGAAATTCCATTTGATGTACAAATTAACAACATAATGTTGATTATAAAATAAAAGAAATCGGGAAAAAAGATTCGTATATTTTTCATTACAATTTTTTTCTGCGGCAATCGTTTGTACATATGGCGAATAAGAGCCGAAAACATGTAGGCGGTCGTGCGAATTCGGTAGCTAAGTGGCTGAACGTTGTAGAGACTGAGTCTTTTAATCATATACCTCTGATACACATTTTTTTTGCTGTGTCATAATGTTGGTTGAAGCAAGGTTTGGGCGCGCTGCTTTTTTCCGATGAGATCTTCCGGACGAAGTACACAGGCGAAACATCTGTTAAAGGTGGCAACGGCCAATCAGAATGGTCGACTTACGGCCACTCACAGACGTTTGCATACATAATAAGGTCAACACATTAATGACCCTAAACTCGAGATAATAGCCACAATTTGAATAAAAGAAAAAAAGAAAAAAATTAATAAGCGATTGCAGAGCAACACAGATATCAACTGAATATTATTTGTTTCATTTTGGATCGACCTCAACCACAATAGTATCTTGAATCCATCTTGAAACCAGAAAAGCCATTCCAATGCCAAACTTGAGCGATAAACCCGTCAAATGCAAAAGATATCTTCCGCAACCGCGGCAACGAAGCAGGCTCGTAAAAATGGACGTTAAGTCTGTCAAGAAGGGCTCTTGTTTGATTGACAGCCACCTGGCCGTCACTAAGCACGTGGTTCGTGTAGTGACCTTAAAACCGTCACCTGTATTCCAAACATAGTCAATCTAAGTAAGACAAGATCGCAAGAAGAGAAAAAAACCTGACACCTGCCATCGCGCGAACCACAACAGTTACTTCTGATTGGCTGCCGCTTGTCGTCTCCATAGCGACCGAAATTTCAGCCGCCTTGAAAACAGGTTTGTCAGCATTCAACAGGTTGATGCTTAATTCGGGAAGAAAACTTCGAAAGCCGCTCCCTTCTTGTCGATTTACTCGGGAACTTTTGGATTCCAAACGCTCATGAAGTAAGAGAGCAACACATTCTTAACACAGGAAAGACACGGAATAATCCGTAAACAGTCGTTCTTTGATATTAAAATTAGGAATATATTTTGTAATAAGTAGTGAGATTAGTGCTTATTTTCGCTTGAAAAATATCAGAAACATAAAACTGAATGATTTGTTCCTGGATTCCAAACTATCAATCGGTTTAAGAAGTCGAGGAAAGTTTCTCGAAGTTGTCAAGACCGAAAAGGGTGGTGCCCTGTTTTCTTGATCATCAACGTGAATTTCGCAATAAAAATATTCAAATTTCCAGTCACCCCACCTAAAACTTGTCCTAACATGAAGATTGTTATTCATGAGCCACGAATCACTTTATCTAATCCCTTGAGATCTCGTCTTTCCGCTTTGATCATGGCTGACTAGTCGGACCATGTTTTACAATACTAGAATAATAACTACCAACCACTACCAAAATAGACGCTAAAATATCTTCCCGAGATGAGAGGCTGCTCTATTGAAGTTTTTCTAACCCTTGGTTTCCTATCGCAGTTAATCTACGAGTAGTTGATCGTAGGATTCGAGACTTGACATATTGTGACAATTCGTTGACAAATTACCAATAGTGCTGTGTTGTATGCCATTAGCAATGCAATGTTCTATTGTTCTAAGCACGTGGCGTACATTTCCAAAAACTTTTTTATCACAGAGTATCATCAACACCATAAATGCACTTATACTCGATAATTCAACAAATTTCTCCTCCCAACATGAAAATACGTTTACGCGAGATGAACATACTACATGGAAGTAGAGGTATTTGGGATAACTTGTCAATGGTTCCATGTGTTTTCGTGCGACACGCGACACGCGACCCATAGTAATTTAAAAAGACAAGCCGAAAATGACTATGCTTACAGTCAACAACCAATCAGAACCAGCCTTTAGATTTGTAGGGAGGAGACTTGAGTTTGCTTCGGCGGTTTTCATTGGTTGTCTGCAGTGTACTTTGTTATGACGTGTCAGTGCGCGTCACACATAAGCCAACGCAAATTTCGAATTGATTTATGGAATAGAAATTACCACAGGAGTAGCGACAAGTGTTCATTCTGTAAAACCCACACAGGCCAAACGGGTCTCTCTAGTTCTACGCACCAACAGATTAAGCAATCAGCTGATAACTTGGCTAACGCTTTTTTATACAACTGACGAAGAAGGACCAGCACACGGCCGTAAACTACACCACAAACAGGGCTCTGCTTTTCTTTTTTGCAATTTCAATAAGTTAGAAGCCGTGATGATGATGGTGTTTCAGCAAGGCAGCGACCAGTTTCGCGCTTCGCCAAGTCCCCCCCAAACAAGTCCGATCCCAACGTCTCTAGATGATCAAACAGAAAGTGGATCCGAGAGCAAGAAGAAGAGTGACCTACAACACGTCAAACGTCCAATGAATGCATTTATGGTATGGAGTCAGATCGAGCGCAGGAAGATGGCCGAGGAGCACCCCGACATGCATAACGCAGAAATCAGCAAGCGGTTGGGTAAGCGATGGAAACTACTATCAGAAACAGAAAAAAGACCGTTCATCGAGGAATCAGAGAGACTCAGAATACGACACATGCAAGCCTACCCAGATTATAAGTACCGTCCACGCAAGAAGAAGCAGCCCGCTAAAGCAAAACCAGGATCAACAGAGGGTAAACCCGCAAACTGCACCAATACATCTGATACTACTGTAATCCCTCGTAAAACTATCCACGGAACGAAGCGAGAAGCTCTCCCTGAATCGCACACAACCTACCATACATTATCGTCAAATAAGAAGTATAATTCCAATGGTGAGCCTACGTTTAAAAAACAGCGCCGTGATTTAGTATCACCCATCACGCCGCCTCCAAACGTCCCCGACTCCATCGGCGTCACACCAGAAGATCCGATTGATCAACTGTCGTTATACGAAGACTTTGAACAAGCGTTCAAGACCGAGCAACATCAATCACACCTCACATCCAACATGGCAACCCATCAAGTACACGGCCACAATCAACAAATACCGAGCGCTTGGCCAAACTTGGAACTATCAAACTTGAATCTTAATAATCTTCCTACTTCTCCGCTATTTGACATGGCAGGAGCACACGGTGGACAGTTTGATTTTCCTGATCTTTACACTCCACCCGAAGTATCAGAACTTATACAGGGACAATGGATCGAGAATAGTCTAGGTCAGCTCTAGTTATTTTCATTGATTTTATAGCTACTTTCAAATCAGACTCACTGAAGCTTGTGCGCCTGAGTGGTCATTCCTTACTGGCGGGAAGACGACGTAAGCGTTATGATACTTTCCGCTGCTGCTTTTATACAAATGAGTGTATATGTCGTTTTTTTTTCTAACCGGCTCTTATCAAGATGTGAATATTTTTGTCTTCATATAGAGAAGATTCGTTTTGTATCTAGCGTATTCTCGTTTTAGAGAGATTTTATTACTGTTGTTGTTGTAAAAGATGTTTAAATAATTGAAGAGCCACGAAGATCGTATTGTATTTTTACCAAAATTGTCTGTCTTGGTATCAGATAGGCCAGGCTAGCTTGTTGTAAATTACTATAAAAAAAGAATTACAATATTATTACGAAACAACTTGGTCGTTTAATCTATCTTCATTAACTTAGATGCAGTTTTCACGCTTATAGGAAATCGGTTGACTTTTGACGAGTCAGATACGAGGAGCTGCAAGCTTTTGACGCTAATTTGAGTTTTACGGTTTGTGATTGCGAGCAACAGCTAACAGACACACGCGCTAGTACAGTGGGGTGCTCCATTAGAAAATCCACTGGAGTAATGTTGCTAGAGTGTTTAGATAGCTGCGTTCTACGCATCGATGAGCAAGCTGAATTTTTTATAACCACGCAAACTAAAATGCTACGGGTACCGCGCACAGTGCTTGTACCATTACTGTTTCCAACGTGTGTTACTGACGTGGAATTCGGAAATTATGCAACTAAAGCTGGTTTCGTTGTGTTGATTATCTTATAGGTCGAGATTGACTTGGGTGTCCGTTGTGAACGAGCGCTAAAAGTTTGAAACTTTTTGGGTGGGGTTGAAGGAATAAATCAAATGACGGTCAGACGTGATCAGGATCAGATACATGGAATGTTGATCAACTGAAATTAGATTAGAAAGCTTTGGTGAATGAAGCCCATTGCCGGTAGTCTCAATTCACTCGCGGTTGTGAAACAAGAGTTGAGTTTGACATTGTTGGTCAGTAGCTGCTACGCAACTCAAAGTTAATTTACAAAACAAAGTATGCAAAACTCGTTGCGGTTCTCTTTTGATATAGATAACCACGTCCAAAAATTCAAAACCTAATTTCAGTTGGATATTCTTGGCGTGTTTATTTTTGAGGTATTTAATCTAAGTCAACCAAGCTACAGATTCATTGTAAGTACACATGATTATAGCATTGTAAAGGTTTTGTACCCCACGCGACAACTGTTACCTCGCGGGCCGAACAGAAAGCCTAACCCGCGTGTTACGATCCAGAAATAGACCGACAAAATGAGCACTTTTTTATTAGTTCTGATTCGCGTGGAATTGCAAAAGGCTGAGGTGCGTCATGAAATGTTTGCAAAGTCTAGAGCACACAAGTCGGTGGAAAGCGTTGTTTTAGAAGGCGCTTATGTTGGCTTTTCGGTTAAGTGAAGTGGCCAAGCGTTGTGGCACGCGCCGGAACGTGGTCTATTGTACGTTTGCCAATCAGCGCGCGCAAATTTTCAAAACAGTCAACAATGGCGAACAATGGCGGGTCGCGTGCGGTGGAAATCCTTTAATCTGATTGGTAGATATAAATTAATAACACATGCCACTTAGTAATTACAGTGTGCCTTAGGTTTTCCATGTTTACAAACTTTCCATAGTGTAGTTTGTCGCCTTATTTAGGCATTTTTAGGCATGTCTGATAGTAGTAATTTGGTTATGAAGCGCATTGGCACTTACGATTTAACGGGGACACGCCTTGGTAAAGGAAATTTTGCATTTGTCGAGTTAGCGATCAATCGAGTAACCAAATCAAAGGTAAGCCATGCTTTTCTGCGGGCTGCAAATTTGCAAGTCTAAACTTGTGCAAACAGAAGGTTAATAGAAGACCATTACTTGTATTGTTTGCCTTTGTGAATGGTCATCAACCGTTTCGCAAGTCAACCGAATCGAAACACAAAGATCAAAGAAAAAACACCTTTTCCATGCTTGGATTCACAGGTTGCGATAAAAGTTATTGACACACGAAAAATCACCGATGAGTATGTGAAGAGAAATATCCTACGTGAAGCTCTGATACTCAAGAAAGTTCAACACCCAAATGTAGTGAAACTTTACGAGACTTTGAAACAGAGAGGTGTGTACTGTCTTGTTACAGAGTACGTAGCAGGGGGTGAGCTGCTTGGTCTGATAAGATGTCAACACGAGTCACGACTGACTGAGGCACAAGCCCGACCAATTGTGCGTCAAATTGCTTCGGCATTACACCATCTACACGAGAGAGGAATCGTCCATCGGTGAGAACACTATAATCTATACTAACGATATGTCATTCAAGCATTCCTTCAAAACAAGACACTTGTTTAGGTATGACTCACAGTGTCCAACACTGAATCAGCATGACCAACGGGACAATGTTTTGTTCTTCACGGCTCTCTAAACACGTTATTATTTTCGCCCTCCCGATAGGTGTCCGCAGACACGAGTGATCAATAGTTGTTTACGCGGTCAGAGTCCATTTAGAAAAGCCCGTTGCCTAGTAACACGTTTCGTAGTGGGTGGAATGTAGTGTGCGCAATGACGGTTAATGTGCGTGGTGCCCGGCACACGGTTAATGTGCGTGGTGCCCGGCACATGGTCAATTAACGTCGCACGTACCACAAGGTCCAAATTCCGATCAGAAAAAAAAAAAATTTCTTGTTTTATAATCTTCAATCTAGAAGTGGGGTGAAGTGTCAGGCAGTGACTCATACACGCCACAGTATAAGCAATTATTTCACCAAAAAAACATGTTCCAAACGCGATACAGAAAGCTTCATTATGCCTTAGGCTTCGTTCTGATTTAGCGCGAAAAAGTATGGCATTTTTCTGGCGTGGGCCCTGTATTTTCTATATTGAGCAACTTTGAATCCGTATAAAGTGAGTTTGTTGACACATCGACGTCTACCATTTGGGGACCATTGTATAACTTACAATTGATAACTTGAATAATTACAAGCATTTTTTGAAGACAGTCGCCGAGTGACCGTATACATTATCGTTACTAAGACCAAAAAGCGTCAATACTGACAAGTGATAATTTCCCTTACACCATGGGATGTGACGTTGAAATCCGCAAAAAGAATTCTAGAGTGTATCGGAAAGCAGTACTTTAGTTCCGCTTGCCTCGCATACGTTTGAAATAAATCCTGAAAATGTTGTAACACAAACGTCGATCTTCACGAAATTTGCCCATCAATTTCTAATTACTAAATGGTTGAGAGGTAGTATTAAAGAGACTTCTTCTGATATTGCATGTGAGAACCCAACACAGAATGAATATCGAAATAGCCTTTTTTAATTATTGAAAAAGTGCATAATGGCTTTCTGACGATTATCGGTGTAATTACGGCGATAAAATTGTTAATGAGGACGCGGCCTTTTTTTCATTTTCGATGATAGTCAAGGATTAACTTTAATTGCGAGTACAAAACTAACTTGTCAAAAACATTGAGTGAAATTCGGAAGTTGAATGTGGCACCTCGCAAAACCAAGCCGAGTGAAATAAAGAAACAACATTGTGAACAAAAACCTTGTTTTGTATCTAAGATTGCGACCATGATTCATATTTTAATGCGAATAAAAAGTAGATTGTTTTGTTACGTGGAAATGTTCGTTTAAAATTGTACAATTAACGCTACAATAATTAATATATCTTCGGGGTTTCCAGACTGATTTACTTTGAATCAGTTTCAAGTTGAATTACTTTATTTCACTTGTGTTTACAATTATAAATATCGCAGAAATACTGTAGTGCCAAACAGTTGGTCATCAATAATATCATGATGTTTTTAGCATAAAACTCTCTATTTTATAAAGAGGTAATACATTAAACCATAATAGCGCTCAATATATTAAGACTTCTTGGTAAACATCTCTTGTACAAGTGAAGGTTTTCGGAATGTCACTTCGTACTGAGATGAAAAACTTATTTCATTTGTGTTTGAATAATTCCCAATGGAGATAACAGAGTGCGAATTTTGACTCAATATATCAAATAACTCGAAAAATAAATAAACGGAAATGACATTTGACGTAGAAAAACTACGATTAAGACGATTAAATCTCTCAGCATGGTTGGATCGATGCAAAGACTAAAAATCACTTAAATCTGACATATCTTGATCATCTGATGGGTTTTTCATTTATACTGTTTTGTACTGATAAAATGGATGAAAGAGAAAGAATGAGAATGAAAAGAGAAAGACAAGGGAAACAAGATGGATATCGCCATATAAGATCAAGAAAATCAAAAACGGGGGAGACAGAATGAATGAAGAATGAATGAAACAAAATAGAAAATAGAACAAATGAAAACGTTTTATACTGACAAAACAATATGCAGGTTTTTTAAGAATCAGCAAATGATTACAAAGTCAATGCCAAAATAAATTATGAAGTTTCATTTCAAAATATACTTCTAATTAAGAAATATTTCCGAGGTTTATAAATAAATATTGTTTATTTTAATTAATAAAAGGTTTAATTAACCTGAAGCTACACAGTATTTATGATAATAACATCTGACGCACTTCCAGTAATAAATTATCTGATGAAACCTATCAAGCTATATATTACTGACTGAAAATGGACCAGTTACAAGGAGATAGATTGGTGAGACTGCAGTCAGTATTGCATAGATTGATCTGTGATATTATGTACTTATTGACTGAGTGGGAGGGCCGGACAGGAAAATATTTGGCTTGAGGTCATGCCGTATGGAACGAGCGCAGCGAGGTCCATACAAATGAACAAGAGCCAAATATTTCCCTATACGGCCCGACCTAACTCAGTCAATAAGCATTTTATCATATGACCCACAGTTTTTTGTTACAAAAAGGGATGAAAACCCTATAAAACAAATAAATATAGTGTGCGCAAACGATGTAAACATTGAGTAGGGCCGGACGGGTTTCTCTGGCCCACTCGAGCAAAGCCATCCGGCTTCCATCACGTGACTTTTTCCGAAGGTTTTATGAAGAGCACGCGAGCAGGGCCGTATGGGTCATATGATAAATGTAGTAATCAATTCATTACTTAAAAAATGAATGTGGATTTAACCTGTCCCTTTTATACATCAACCAAGTATCTAGATTTTCAAGGAATCAAAATGCATACATGTGCACATTCCTGACAGCATACAATCACAATTATGTGCTATTATACAGGATGCTGTTACGGAGCAGGAGTGAGGTCATGTACAATAATGTTTCTTATGCTTTCATAAAATCAACATGTACACTGTCAGCAACCATGGTGAGATTGCTGCCAGGGTTTTTGTTAGAACCAACACTGTGACCTGGGGGCCTATACTCAGCTCATTCAATTTTTGTCCTGGTTATTCAGGGACGGTTCCAGGAATTTGAGAGGGGGGGGGGTCCAAACGTATACCATATTCTAGGATAAAACAATCAATTGAACCTAGGGTATGACAGGGGGGAACCGGATCCCCCAAGCCTCCCCCTGGATCCACCACTGCTATTTTACCCCAAATGTCAAGAAATGGATATTCTATACTGACATTTTGTGTCCCTGCAACTTGCAAACTTGTCCATTATTCCAAACTGTAACAAAATCATCCGTACTTACAGCCATCAACCACCAAGGCCCCGCCCAGTTTCTCAAGGGTAAAAATGAATGGTTTTTGGCTAATTAAGTGCTAATTGGCCTTTGAGGAACAGCTGGCATGGCCAGTCAGCGGCAAACACACACAGGTCATTTGAACAAGAAAGGCTGGCATGGCCAGTCAGCGGCAAACACACACAGGTCATTTGAACAAGAAAGGCTGGCATGGCCAGTCAGCGGCAAACACACACAGGTCATTTGAACAAGAAAGGCTGATATATTAAGTGTTAATTACCTAGAGTTTAATGCAATTATTATTAATTTTCACCTTGGACTGGGATTTAATCATCCTTTCAGAAACCAGATGTTGTTCAGTACTTTTTAAATCCTGAAAACATAAAATTAATGAAGTTTGTTATTTGAGGAAGAATTACAACTTTCAAGTCCAAATTATTTTAAGATTTTTAACAATATTTATTGATCCAGAAATGACGTACATGTACATGTTATGCTAAACTTAGATAGATAGATATATTGTTTATTAAAATATATCACAGCCTGGATTGGATTATACCTACAAATGGTATAAACTGAATTTCAAGTTTAAGCCGGTCAATTTTGTTTGTGTTGTGGTGGTTCACCAAGATTCCAGGGGTATTAACTACCGTATCCCTCTATTATTGGTTTAATAATAATTCACCTGGTCAGGTTATATGACCTAGCTGGTTCACATTAATCCACTAAGACAAATAGACCAAACTCTTTTAATATATATATTCCCTTATGATGGACTTTATGACTACCCACAACTTTGTTCAAATGTGGGATGGGTTTGGTGGTACATCATGCAGTGCCCATGTCAGAGACGTATCTATCAGACTATAGGCAGCTGCATGCTGCCCCACACAAGTATTCTTTTGTCGTCTTGCTGTTTTTGAAATAAATTATACATTTTTTGCAGTAATTTGTTTATAAAACCTAATATAACATTACTATAGAAGTTTTTAATCGGCCTTTTGCTCATGGTATATATATTGCTCATTAGTTTTACTTCTATGAATACATAAGTGTATTTAATTTTACAAGACTTTTAGTGAATATTAATACAGAGATATATAATTTATGACAAAATTGTAGCTATTTGTTTGATAAATTCCTGGCGTAGGCAATCAATGAAGTCGATGATCGATATTAATCGATAACAATCGATTGATATCGGAAATCGATGGCCAATCGATGAAGCAAAAATATTTGACCTTTGATCGATTGTTATTGATTACCTTATGATTGCCTTATGATTGCCCAAAACCAATCGATATCATCGATTAATTAATTGTCATCGATTGATATCGATTGTTCGATTGGTTTTCCGATGATCGATTTTCATCAATTGCATACGTCGGGTAAATTAACTGCAGTTTGCTTGCAGTATATATTTCTTTGCATGCCGGTTAATTAAGTTCCAATATTATTTGTCTTTTGCAAATATCTACCATCTATATTCTATCAGATATGTCAGGATGCCCATTTTTGATACAGTTTATACACACTATTCAAATACATCAAATACATCAATCTACATGACTACTGTTATAGTCCCACAATATATTGAAACATGCAGCTTTCCTCTCATCTGCAAAACAGACAATGTGTTCTCAAGCACTCTTCAGCTTCCTTGAATAAGCTTGTATATGGTTGAATAAGCTTGTATATGATTGAATATGGTTGAATAAGCTTGTATATGGTTGAATATGGTTGAATAAGCTTGTATATGGTTGAATATGGTTGAATAAGCTTGTATATATGGTTGAATATGGTTGAATAAGCTTGTATATGGTTGAATAAGCTTGTATATGGTTGAATATGGTTGAATAAGCTTGTATATGGTTGAATAAGCTTGTATATGGTTGAATAAGCTTGGATATGGTTGAATATGGTTGAATAAGCTTGTATATGGTTGTCTGAATAAGCTTGTATATGGTTGAATAAGCTTGTATATGGTTGAATATGGTTGAATAAGCTTGTATATGGTTGAATATGGTTGAATAAGCTTGTATATGGTTGAATATGGTTGAATAAGCTTGGATATGGTTGAATATGGTTGGAAAATGCTTGGATATGGGTGACTAGATTTAGTAGCAACTTCTACTATAGTTCTAGACTTGGGAATGCTTAGAATTTCAGTTGTTGTCTTGGTGTTCTACGGCTCTCACGTGCTATGTAATTATAGTTAAGTGGATGTATATGATAATAGAATACTTACACAATCAAATGTTTTTCAGAGATCTCAAAATGGAAAACGTCCTCTTGGATGAGAACAAAAAGAACATTAAACTCGTAGGTAGGTGGGCTTCCTGTGTTATATTGGACCCAGTTCTTCGCAGCCAAATTTCTTCGTGCGTGAGGGCTTTTTACTCGGGCACTTCCGGAGGAAGCCCGAGTTATAAAATACGCTTTCTTGTTTTTTTTGAATGCGAAGTATTTGATCGTATCGGTACACCAAATGCGAAGTATTTGATCGTATCGAGTTTCAAGATTACTCAGCAGATAAGGGAGCGAGATACACTCCGGTCCCAAAACTCGCTGAAAACCGCTCTAATCGCTAAACAAACGACACACAGGACTCAAGTAGATATTTAATCTTAGTTTTGAAAGCAGTTTTAGATCTTCCAGCTATTAAAAGGTCAGGATTCTAGTTCATCGTTCGACGACTAGAAGTGGTAGAAGGATGCCGTCACGCCGTGGTTTCAAAAACCCGTTTAAAAGGTATCCGACAGTGCTGTATCGAGAGAGAAGCAGTTGTGTTTTTATGCAGAAGAGAAATGATATTGTATCGAAGAAGCATGATTGACTGAAAATAGTGCTATTGAAGCCTTTGTAAGTTAAATATATTTAACAAAAACAAACGCGCCTTGAATTACAACGAACAAACGAAGGGCGTTATTAGAATCATCTGACCTATGCAACCTCAAGACGTACCGAGTACGTAAAAAAGTACGTAATAAAATTTTGTCTGTCTGTCTGTCTGTACTGATTCGAGATCTTTATCTATTCTCACCGACACATAGTCTCCCTCGTCACGCAACTGTCATTGCCATGACGTCATAAATGATACCAGATGTCGGTGTTCAGATTACTGTTGGGGTTCGGATATCTAAAGGTCATCAGAAACAAATACAGACAATAACAGAGCTTCCGAGAGCTTATAAGCGATACGGAAAATACAAATATTACCAAAAATACTGACTCTACATGACCTGTTGCTCGTGATCTATGGTCACCGACACATAGTCTCCCTCGTCACGCAACTGTCATTGTCATAATGCCCGAGTGTACGCTCATTGAGCGTCTTGGTTTTTTTTTAGATACGGTAGTCAGTTTTAATATTAAATTTAATATTCCATTTCTTTGTAGATTTTGGCCTTAGTAATGTCTGTAAGAATGGAGAACCACTCAAGACACAGTGTGGCTCGCCTGAATACGCAGCACCTGAACTCTTTAAAAAGGATTGTCGCTATGGCGCTGAGGTTGACTTGTGGAGTTTGTAAGTATACTGAGTTTAATAGGACTTTTAGGAGTATAGTATGTTGGTGGTACAAATAAGAGAAGCTAATGAGGAATGCTTTATTATCGGGCACCAACATGGCCGCCATGACATCAAAATCCACTTCCTCCAGGACAACGTAACTGGTAAAAAAATTAGCACAGTTTTTACTTTATGAAGTGATATCACCACGTATGTCAAATATCCCCTCCCTCCCTCCCCATCCTACCCCCCCCCCCTCCCCACGCTACCCCACCCCCACCCCCACGCTACCCCCCTCGGGATTAATGTACAATGAGAACGTCATACCACAGGTATTCCAAGTAGTCGTGTGTGCATTTAACAACTGTGAATTTCTAATTAATGAGGTGTAACAATTATAATGTACTTTTTCATTTCAGGGGGGTCATTACATTTGGAATGGTGGTTGGTAAACTGCCTTTTCGGTATGTATGCAGTAATGTATAAGTAAAACCTGGTTTAATTCGCCGACGCGAAGCACAAACATAAGAAGCTTTTGGCATGGGAAAACGGGCCTCCATTGATTTATTATTATTTATTAATTATTGAAACATTGAACATCTAGCTTTCATACTTTGGAAATCAGCTTTGGATATATGATATATCACTGATTCAAACAAAAGTCTGCCAGTCACCTTAATTCTTCCATAACTACTTGTGTAAGGTGACGCTGTCATTATTCTTGTACAGAACATTGCATTCTGGGATTAGAGGTCGTAATGATCTAGTTGATCAAATGTCACATGGTTTAAATGCTGTTCACAGCAAGTATATGAGTGCGCTATCTCCTGGTAAGTACATGATATAGAAGGGTGCGGTGGAGGTACACTATAGTAGGACCCTCCCTGATAAGTACATTATATAGAAGGGTGTGGTGGAGGTACACTATAGTAGGACCCTCCCTGATAAGTACATGATATAGAAGGGTGTGGTGGAGGTACACTATAGTAGGACCCTCCCTGATAAGTACATTATATAGAAGGGTGTGGTGGAGGTACACTATAGTAGGACCCTCCTTGATAAGTACATTATATAGAAGGGTGTGGTGGAGGTACACTATAGTAGGACCCTCCCTGATAAGTACATTATATAGAAGGGTGTAGTGGAGGGACACTATAGTAGGACCCTCCTTGATAAGTACATCATATGGAAGGGTGTGGTGGAGGTACACTATAGTAGGACCCTCCCTGATGTGAATGACCGAGACTTGAGATATAAGAACTACAACATGATATCATATCTTATTATATAATTATCGATGAAATATCTCATATCGTAAAGTAAAAATTATTTCAAAACAAAAAAAAATGTTTCATCGATAATTATATAATAAACAGAATATTACATGGTCGCTTGGAGATACGGATTTTATCTTCTCGTGTTGAATTGCGCTCACTCGTGAGAGATATTATCAACACTCGAAGATAAAATTCGTATCTCCGCGCGCCCATGTACGTAATATCTTCTATATATGGTTTTGAGTGCAATTTGGCATTAATTAATATGGTAGACGGTAGATATTTTATGGTGTCTTGCTGTATTTCCTATTTCACAGAATGTAGGGACTTTCTCAGAAAGCTTCTAGAACCCAATCCCTACATCCGCCTGCCCCTTCAAGAGGTGATGGTCCACCCCTGGATAACCATGAAAGGCGTGTGTCCCTTGTTACCTTACGCGTCACCAGAAATAGATCAAAAGATCGTTGATAAGGTATGCAGTGTGCACTGTAAATACAAATAGAATGTTCTCATATATATATAATAATAATAATTTATTTCTATAGCGTTATTTCCTAGTAGTCCAATATATAGCACAAATTCTTTCTCTAAACTTTTCATATGCGCTTTACAAAGTTCACAGAGTATCAATAGGCAATGTGTGCGAGCGCTTTTGGCGCGCGCAAAACTCACAAATCTGAGACCGCTGCACTGTTTTCGATCCTTTTTGTCCCGTTACAATAGCCTGCGTTACAGTAGCCTGCGTTACAGTAGCCTGCGTTACAGTAGCCTGCGTTACAGTAGCCTGCGTTACAGTAGCCTGCGTTAGAGTAGCCTGCGTTACAGTAGCCTGCGTTACAGTAGCCTGCGTTACAGTAGCCTGCGTTACAGTAGCCTGCGTTACAGTAGCCTGCGTTACATGACGGCAGTCTCAGCTGAAATCATCAAGAATTTTGTGCAGCTTCGCCGTTATTTTCAAATTTTCAACAGTAAAAAGCCAAAACGAGATCCATTATAATGCGAGATCTGAAAATACACAAATTACGAATACATGAAATATGGCGGAAATAATGATTGCATCTATTTCATCACGATCATGGAGATTGTCTCTTTCTCAAGAAATTGAAAAGTGTAGTGGACTTCTTTGCGCGTACAAATGCTGCTCCTGCATGCACACGCCTTATTTAGTAGTGATATGATAATCCACACAGGAAGCCCAAGGGTGGGTCTAATTATCGTTCTTTTACTCAGCAAATATACACCTATTCCAAAAATCGTTGTCCCCGCCGAAAGCAACAAGCAAGAAGCTGACGACCGCAAAGGGCATTGGGACTTTCTCCTTATTCATTTATTCATCCGTAGACATTTTAACAACATGCATTTTCAAATGGCCGAATAGTTCCAAATGATTGCTATTCAACGCTCGTAGGGATAACTTCTCAAGTACCATGGATAAATTGATTAATTAGGAGATTCCTAAAGTCCTTTGCGGTCGTCAGCTTCTTGCTTGTTGCTTTCGGACCGGACAACGATATTTGGAATAGGTGTATATCAGGCAATTGTACGATTTCAGTCTACTTCTAACAATATGCTGCGGGCAATATTGCAGAAGTAGGGTCACACTGTACTTCAATAAGCTAGTTGCTAGTTGGACACACGGTGCAACCATATTGCCAGCTTTATTACGCGCAATGTTGTATAGTGTGTCTGTTTGCTAAGTTCTACACTTCTACAGTCCCTGACCTCGCTTTTGCGCGCGAAATCCAAATGAATCATTGATGAGTAAATAGAAAAGTATTTGCAATTGTATATATTATGTTATATGTCTTGAATTTAGGTTCTGGACAGAGTATCGGAACTCATTAAAATGCCTAAATCGAAACTGGAGGTTCACGTGGCTCGTAGCCGACACGACACTATATCTGGTATTTATCATTTGACGTTAGACGAGTATCTTGAACGACATAATGAAAGTGTAAAAGCCATCAACAAAGACAGGTGCGTATTTACTACGAAGAACAGTGAGTTATAAGGGCATGAGAGTAAGCCCAGGGGATACTACCCTATATATTGATATATGTCGTGGTATATGACACTCCCCACTTCTATTACCCCTCTGTGTTAACACTGGGACAAAGACAGGTGCGTATTTACTACGAAGAACAGTGAGTTATAAGGGCATGAGAGTAAGCCCAGGGGAATACTACCCTATATATTGATATATGTCGTGGTATAGGACACTCCCCACTTCTGTATTAACACTGGGACAAAGACTGTATTTACTACACAGTGAGTTATAAGGGCATGAGAGGCCCAGGGCGATAATTCTTATATTGATAATGGTATATGACACTCCCCAACTTCTGATTAACACTGGGACATTCTTGGAAATGTGCAACTGATTTCCAGTGTTTAAAGAGCGCGCTTTTGACTTTGGAGCTTTTCCTAGCTTGATGTCTGCATGGCTCGTCAGTGTTATGTACATCGGTATATTTTCACGATGAAGTGAGAGCGTACGTATGACACACGAGCCGTCAGAAAATTCAACCTGCGTTGTCCCGAGGGTTGTCCCGAGAGTTGTCCCGAGGGTTGTCCCGAGGGCTGTCCAGAGGATGTTGATAGGTTCAAAGAGTTCGTGTTCAGTTCTGTAGTCAGCAGATTGTTTAGGTGAGTGAGATGTAGGATAGAGTAGATACAATGTTATTTATGCTATTGTTGTTGTTAGGAAGGACAGGCATATAGTTTGGAATCCTACAGATAATAAAGACACTAATAGAAAGAGTTTTAGTCATCGATCTTACGATGGAACTATTAAGGTACTTTTTACTCAACGTGTCCAAAAGTAACCCGTCAATCATATACAAGCATCAAGAGTTCCAGACTTCCGGTACGCGCGCAATGCATTGTGAGATTATTACAAAGGAAAAGTGAGCACCAAGTGAGCAAAAACATAGCTTGGGCTCCCTGTGTCTAGAATTGGTGCTCACTTTTCCTTTGTAATAATACCGGAAGTCTGGAACTCTTGATGCTTGTATACCCAGTCTCTCTACATAAACTCTCCTGAAGAGAAAGAGGAAAGACTGATCACGTGAATTTTCTTCTCTTTTTCCTTGGGAGAGAAGAAGAGAGAGACTGGTACGAGCAAATAACACGCCTTGATGTAGTACCTTTTTAATTAAGCTTACTGTAGTCGCGCACTGCGAGCATTAATTGCAAACCCCACGTGGATAACACTGTGATTACTGATACTACTAAGTACGTTATATAACGCATTTGTTCACGGTCGTCAAAACTGGCTTTAATTATATGGGACTGTCGTTTACTTTCACGGATAAGGTGTTTTATGGCTGGGATAGTTCAGACTATCAATAGGCACAGGGTTACCAAACTTTATCCAAGCAAATAATTTAAAATACTTTCTATGGCTACAGGTTTGTATTAAACAAGCGCTTTCTCCTGAAGAACAAAATGCAAACAAGAACGAAGACAAAGAGAGCAAGGAGAGGATGTTCCTTAGGCCAGTGTCGAACGAGTAAGTCGCCATTATTAGACACTTAGTAGCGTGTGCAAAAAGTGAATATGAATGTTACAATATGTACTTCGATTTTAATGCAAAATGCAAATGCAAAGAGTATTTGTATAGCGCATGCATCCTGGAACCTCGATGCGCTTTACAATAAGAAAAAGAACTAGAAACTAGTGGATTATATATATATATATAAAACTAAATTGAAGATACAGCCCTTTGAAAAAATTATGTAAATCAAGTATATCAGTATATCCATATATCGGGTGCATTATGGGTAATACTAATTTAGAGTTTTTCCACAAAATATGCAGCAGAAACTTACAAACAACAAACTAGAGACTAAATTACATAACATTCTAGAGTTTCACCAATGTTGCTTGCGTGAAACATCATTTAGGGGACTTTTTCAATTACCCATAATGCATCCGATATATGGATATACTGCTATACTTTTTTTTTTTTTTCCAGTTTTATTCAATTATTTTGTAAATTTTACAATGAGTTGTTACAAACATATCAATATAGTTACAACATTGAGATAATATACAAATCAAATACTGATATACTTGATTTACATAATTTTTGCAAAGGGCTGTATATTAAAGATATTTAATATAAAATATATTTTTAAAATATTTTAATTCACTTCACTAGTGAATATGAGAGACATATTTAAGACGATTCCTTGTGACTTTTGTACTTGGTCTCGTTCCATCAAATGTATATACTACCATTGTTTTTATTTTCTTCTGTTGCAGGAAAATGTCAAATCCAGGAGGAGTTGATGTGAGTATATACTTGTTCTACCTTCCTGCATCTCCTTGACCATGACCCCACAACAGTAGACCATCACTTATATCACATCCTTGAATGAACCGTAACATACCGCGATCGTTGCCATTCTACCTTCCTTCTTTCATTCGTTTCTTCCCTCTTGTATTTCGCATTTCCCTCTTCCCATCCTTCTTTTCTATCTTCCACCTTTACTTCCTATCCTATTGTTTATGCTTCATTCCTTCCATTTTTTCTTTCTTTCTTATTTTCTTGCTTCCTTTATCGACCCTTTATCCCTTCCACACTGATTCATTTATCCATTCATTTACTAAATCACGTTTTCTGTTAATGAAAGAGTTTACAAATTAGAGGAATGCGGCTCTGCTCGACTAAGACACGTGACAAAAGACAATCCCGTCCCTACACCACTGAAAGCAGTAGAAAGCGGAATTACCGTTCCTCCAGCGTCCCTACTCGTGCCAGGCCACACTCCATGCACATAAGATCAAATCTTGAAAGAGTATCAGAACAAGAAGCAAACGCGCTGCAAGGAAGACAAGTGACAATGTCACCAAGGAAGGAATGTAGCACCGATAAAACAGACGATAGTGAAGATCAGGAGACCATCACATCTGTCTTAGAGGAAGCGGAAAATGAGAAATCGCATACGGAAGCATCTCATGCCCAAGAAAACCAAGTAGGCAAGTCTGATGACCAGTCACACAAGCCTTTATACACTGGCGTGGCTTCCGTGACAATTGTGTCAAAGAACAGAAGTACGGAACTGCAACGAAGACCTGCAAAGTCCCCCAGACACTTGAGGTGTGGTCGACAGAATAAACCAATCTTCGTCAAGTCTTGTAGTGTTAATTCTTCCTCTCAGGCCTCAGGTAAAGGATGTTTTAATACTATGTCCGTATTACGCGCGGCGCACATGGCTTTTTACTACAACTAATTTTGTGTTTGTTTTCCACAGTTCCTCAGAGCAAAGGAACAACCGGTAACCATAGCAACGCTAACAATAGAAAGCTTTATACCCAATCTGCTAAAACAGAGACCAACAGGCTGATAGTAAACACCGTGCAAAGACTGGGTATGAGTGAAAAAGACTTGGCGAAGAATGGCGATGGCGAAGGCAAATTATCTGACAGGTAAAATCCTTCTGATGTGAATAGTTTACCAGTGAAACGAAACCACAACATTTGTGTCCAATAATTGCTTCTATTTTGATAATAAATATCAGCTATCACTCAACCAGAACATCAAACCTTTTGGTACGCGATGATAGTTCATATTTTGACTTTGATTTTTTTTTTTGCAGTATGATGAATATTTATCAACGTTACCTTTCCAACTGCAAACCGCATCACAGACGATTGTCTATAATGCAGGCTCATGAAATCATTCAACGCGAACACACATTCCAGGCCAAATATGGAAGGAAAAATGATTCAGACTTGGAAGAGAAAGATACGGATGAACAACAAGCCGACCCGGATGTGATGTCATCAGTCAAGGTAGTACGCAGAGAGAAGAAGCCTCAGTATTCCATCAAGACTTCAAATTTAGCGTCGTCGACTTTGCAAGAGGATCAAAAAGACCTTCTTATACACGCAGCTCATTGCAGTTGGTTCAAAAACGATATTTTAGAGAGTGGACTTCTAACTAAGGACAAGCAATCTAAAGTACATTATAACATAGGTATGATATAACGCGCTTCTCTCTCTGATCTAAAGGTTGGTTAGCGTGTGTCCGTAAGCCAATCTAAAGTACAATGCTCGTATGTAACCCATGGACACACGCTCACGTCATCGGCATAGCGCGCGCTCTGAATTCAATCGGAAAATCAATGTAACACACGCTACCTTCTCTCTTAACATCGCTTTTATTTGAATTTGCAGGACTATGTTAAAACAATAAAAGAAATGGTCAACGCTTTAGCTGTGTAAGTATGTAACACAGCGAGTTATGGAGCACGCGGGAATGTTGGGAGCTACCTTCTCTCTCGTGAAGCTAGAGTATGTTGCTCTCGGCTAAGTACAATGTAAGTAGCAACTCTTACGCTTCTCTCGTGCTCTCCCAAATTCCCGCGTGCTCCATAACTCGATGGACGCACGCTAAGCGTTGACCATTCCTTAAATGTAAGTATGTAACACATGCTACCTCCTCTCTTTTAAGAGAGAGAGAAAAAAAAGAAAAAAAAATCAAGCGTCCGACAAAACTTGATATATGAAAAGCGCATGGAGACATTGTGAAATGCGCTATGTAAGACCTGCTTTAATTACATGACCTGTAGAAGAAGGAATATGCGCGCAACACAAAGTAAAGCTCATGCTCACTAAAACGGTCTATAAACTAGATCATTGACCACTGCTTTAATTACATGATCTGTAGAAGACAGAATATGCGCGCGACACAAAGTAAACTAGATCATTGACCACTGCTTTAATTACATGACCTGTAGAAGAAGGAATATGCGCGCAACACAAAGTAAAGCTCATGCTCACTAAAACGGTCTATAAACTAGATCATTGACCACTGCTTTAATTACATGACCTGTAGAAGAAAGAATATGCGCGCGCATCAAAGTAAGGCTCATGCTCACTAAAACGGTCTATAAACTAGATCATTGACCACTGCTTTAATTACATGACCTGTAGAAGACAGAATATGCGCGCGACACAAAGTATACTAGATCATTGACCACTGCATGCTTGTTTGAATATTGATAACTAGACAGCCAAAAACACACTCCTTATTTCTCCAGGGGAGCACATCTGATTTAAAGAAAAGTCGAATAAGGCGCGCGTCTGTACCATCATAATTGCGCGCCCACATACATACGTCTTATTATCCGAGTATGAGAACCGTGCCGTAAGTTATGGACCGAGCGAGTTTTTTTCACCTGACTATCACTACAAAGGAAAATCCAACGTTTGCCAAATCACAATTCGCCACATTTCCTTGACATTTTATAAAATCATTTTCGGGCGTCAGCTTCTGCTTGGTTTCGCGGTGTGATATCTTAAGTAATGGTCCACGTAAGAACTAGGCAGCTGAACGGCAATGCACGATGGAATGCTTATATTTTCTATTGTTAAAACTAGTGATCCCATTGGCTTAAACATGAAAATTGGCAAAAATGTTAGGTATAAGATATACATACTCCGATTTGTTTAGATGTCAAGTTTGTCTGTTATCCATTGGCGTCATATGCCAATTTTAAAACAAATTGTATGTGGGGAACCTTGTAAAATAAGCAATATTCTTTGCTATTGTCTTGGGCTGTTCTGATTGGTTAGATATCAAACATTTCCAATAAATTACCCGAAATAATTGATTACCTATATTTTTACATTGAAATATTATTATGTGTCATCCTCTCTTTCTGTATCCTTAAAATTAGAAATATTCTATGTGGGACAGAGCTATTGCCGTAGAACAATGAAAGCTTGCCTAGTTCTTGCATGGATGATTACTTAACACGATGCAATTATATCCTTCAATTTAATTTAATTTGTATTTGGTGGTTTATTTAGCCAACAGAACACAAGAACCAAGCAGAGGAGGAAGAATCGTGAATCAAGAAAAAGACGAAAAGCAGCGGAGCGCACAGGAATACTCACTCCGACGCCAAAAGCAAAAAGAACTGTTCGACGAAGTAGAACTGGAACATTCACGCATCGAACGCGAACTACAAGATACAGAGCGAGTGAAGTTAATCGAACAATACTTAGACGATGTTTATACGCGTTACGGCGCCAGCACCAAGACTTTACAACTAGACGTTACTTCACGCTGCAAGACCACGCCTAAACGTCAAGGTAACATCTACTCCTGGTTACCTAGGAAACAAGCACGTGACAACAGCAAGCCAGCCTCGATACTGCATCCCTTCAAGGAATCCACTAACAACTTCAGTATAGGTTGCGTTGATAAGAAGATTGAGTTCAAAGAAAAGCAGGCAAAGAATGATGCAAAGTTCAGGTTTTTCAACGATTGGAGTAAAACTGCTTTTATTAATTACGTAAATAGTGACGGAGAGTTTCTGATGAACGAAGCCGACCAGGATTTTTCAAGCCAGGTAAATGTTATGCCGTGTTTCAGTATGCTACATACAAAAAACGATGGCAAAGTATAGCCAGTGACTTTAAAATGCTAAGACTGACCATGATTTCCTAGCAGATCTAGTGGGGCTATGATCGAACTCTCGAAATGAAAACAAATCCTTTCCATCGTATACCTAGTTGAATGTAGCTATGACCGCAAGGATGTCTGGGAAAGAGACAATGAGTATACCTAGTTGAATGTAGCTATGACCGCAAGGATATCTGGGAAAGATACAATGAGTATATACCTAGTTGAATGTAGCTATGACCGCAAGGATGTCTGGGAAAGAGACAATGAGTATATATACCTAGTTGAATGTAGCTATGACCGCAAGGATGTCTGGGAAAGAGACAATGAGTATACCTAGTTGAATGTAGCTATGACCGCAAGGATGTCTGGGAAAGAGACAATGAGTATACCTAGTTGAATGTAGCTATGACCGCAAGGATGTCTGGGAAAGAGACAATGAGTATACCTAGTTGAATGTAGCTATGACCGCAAGGATATCTGGGAAAGATACAATGAGTATATACCTAGTTGAATGTAGCTATGACCGCAAGGATGTCTGGGAAAGAGACAATGAGTATATACCTAGTTGAATGTAGCTATGACCGCAAGGATGTCTGGGAAAGAGACAATGAGTATATACCTAGTTGAATGTAGCTATGACCGCAAGGATGTCTGGGAAAGAGACAATGAGTATACCTAGTTGAATGTAGCTATGACCGCAAGGATGTCTGGGAAAGAGACAATGAGTATACCTAGTTGAATGTAGCTATGACCGCAAGGATGTCTGGAAAAGAGAGATGAAAGAGTATACCTAGTTGAGTATACCTAGTTGAATGTAGCTATGACCGCAAGGATGTCTGGGAAAGAGACAATGAGTATATACCTAGTTGAATGTAGCTATGACCGCAAGGATGTCTGGGAAAGAGACAATGAGTATATACCTAGTTGAATGTAGCTATGACCGCAAGGATGTCTGGGAAAGAGACAATGAGTATACCTAGTTGAATGTAGCTATGACCGCAAGGATGTCTGGGAAAGAGACAATGAGTATATACCTAGTTGAATGTAGCTATGACCGCAAGGATGTCTGGGAAAGAGACAATGAGTATACCTAGTTGAATGTAGCTATGACCGCAAGGATGTCTGGGAAAGAGACAATGAGTATACCTAGTTGAATGTAGCTATGACCGCAAGGATGTCTGGGAAAGAGACAATGAGTATACCTAGTTGAATGTAGCTATGACCACAAGGATGTCTGGGAAAGAGACAATGAGTATATACCTAGTTGAATGTAGCTATGACCGCAAGGATGTCTGGGAAAGAGACAATGAGTATATACCTAGTTGAATGTAGCTATGACCGCAAGGATGTCTGGGAAAGAGACAATGAGTATACCTAGTTGAATGTAGCTATGACCGCAAGGATGTCTGGGAAAGAGACAATGAGTATATACCTAGTTGAATGTAGCTATGACCGCAAGGATGTCTGGGAAAGAGACAATGAGTATACCTAGTTGAATGTAGCTATGACCGCAAGGATGTCTGGGAAAGAGACAATGAGTATACCTAGTTGAATGTAGCTATGACCGCAAGGATGTCTGGAAAAGAGACAATGAGCGGTCATTTAAAAGAGGGTGACAAACAAATAGCATATGCTAACAAACAAGTGGCCCTCTGAAACTACAAAACTTGTAATATACTTGTAATACAGCTGACTTGTCTTTCTTCTGTCTTTAGTTCAAAGATCCCAGTTACTGGATGAAGAAGCATCATCAGAATGGAGTAGTATTGAAGTCAAACTTGAAATAAAAACTTCTGTACAGAGATATTTAATACTTTTGTAATAAAGGTTGTTTATAAGCAACACGTAATCAACAACTGTGTGATGGTTTACATGGGAGAGGGGTCGTTTTACAGTGGGGGAGGGGTCGTTTTACATGGGAGAGGGGTCGTTTTACATGGGAGAGGGGTCGTTTCAGGGGCGTAGGCATAGGAGGGTCTTAGGGTGTCTGTGACCCCTCCTCTGGGTCTACTCTTTAAATTTATGTTTGAGGGGAGGGGGGGTTTGGTGGTGAACGATGACAAGCCGCGCTTGCCCCATGCTCGCTTTTTCTTGAAAACTACACAGAACACACCCACCATTTACAATATACAAGTAACAAAACTGAACGAGCTATTTATTTATCATAACTAATTGAAATACTTGAAAGTATCCTCTCCCCTACTAGAGTGCAATTTAGAAAAGCGTGAAATAGTACTAACTTTAAATAGTACTAAATAGTGCTATTTCTATTGTTTTCTATTGTTTCATTAGTGCTATTTAGTACTAATTAGTTATTTAGTTTTCAAGCTTTTCTAAATTGTACTCTAGTAACATGGTTATAAATGTATTACTAAGTAACTATAAAACTCATAACCCAACTCTGTAGTGGGTACATGTATTTATAAGGCTTATTGCCTGGCTTGTCGGTACTCGACTCTAACTTCTATAAACTTTGTCTCTTTTACTAGTTGACTATACGATATTTAGTAGTAACATGGTTATAAATGTATTACTAAGTAACTATAAAACTCATAACCCAACTCTGTAGTGGGTACATGTATTTATAAGGCTTATTGCCTGGCTTGTCGGTATTCGACCCTAACTTCTATAAACTTTGTCTCTTTTACTAGTTGACTATACGATATTTAGTAGTAACATGGTTATAAATGTATTACTAAGTAACTATAAAACTCATAACCCAACTCTGTAGTGGGTACATGTATTTATAAGGCTTATTGCCTGGCTTGTCGGTACTCGACTCTAACTTCTATAAACTTAGTCTCTTTTTCTAGTTGACTATACGATATTTAGTAGCAAGATTGTTTATAGTCTTTTTGGTTGAAGTCTTTTTCTGTTGTTCCCTACTGTACTCTTCCTTCCTTGCTTGATGACACCGCTGACCAGTGGTATTGCTGGAGAGAAATCACAAAATCAATCGTGTTGGTTTGCTGTAGGAGTAACGGTTTCCCTTTTTATCTCTAATGGAGATTATTTACAGGCGTTTTCCTTACCCAGAACTGTACCCACGGTTACAAATATATGCTTTGCTTTAAAAAAAGCGCGTCAGAGAATATAGCCAGTTCTTTAACGAAGTTCAACGATAATGTCCTCGACGCAGAATTATTTTTCTCGTTTCTTCAGACTGCGCGATAAATGAAAGTGGGTTCAGTTCTGAGCTAGCCTCTTCCCTTGTATCGTGACCGGTGAAGATGTTCATTGTCGTCAAAACATTGCACTGGGCTTGCATCAAACGACTAGAGTCGTTTACCTCGTAGGAAGAGAAAGGTCGCTCTGCCACCATGCAGGGTGAGAGTCGCTTTGTAATAAACAGAAACGAAACTCAAAACTCTTTCAGCTCGAAGAAAGAAAACTAAAATAGACCGATTTCATACCAAGGAAAGACTGATATGATCTTGTAAACTCTTTTACGTTTTGATTGACGGAAACCCAATGCAATGTTTTGGGAAAGCGCCTGTAATATGTGTGCAAAACACTTGGTTTTAAACAGGAACTCTCGTACATTTTAATATGTTAAAGAATATGAACTACTAAAAGAAAAAAGAAAAAGAATATGAACCACTTTGGATAAGTATAGCAGGTTTCAGGGGCGGATCTAGGGGAGGGGTGCAGGGGGTGCCCACCCCCTGGATGAGCTGATATCTACTGCGTTATTGGCGCTCGAGTTTGTGTACGTCCTGGTCATAAATGGTGCACCCCCTCCTAAAAGATGGTGCATCCCCTCCTAAAAGATGGTGCACCCCCTCCTAAAAGATGGTGCACCCCCTCCTAAAAGATGGTGCACCCCCTCCTAAAAGATGGTGCACCCCTGGATCCTGGATCCGCCCCTGGGTTAACTAAATCTGTGCGCATGTTTTGTTAGTAATTAGACTTTTCATGCCATGTTGATCTATCCAAAGGCTTACCTTCACTCATACAAACTTGGCTTTCACAACGTTGAGGATTTCTCTTGCAAGTTCTAAAGCTTGTGCTGCCATGTCTGTTGTGTAAATATCGTGGGGAATGTTGGGATACTGAACCCGGTCTGGATAGCGCATGCGTGTAGAGTCTCCAAGAAGACGTTCCATAGAGTTGGCTAACGATAAAAGCTCAGAGTTGTCGAGACTGGAAGCGATTGCTGATAGACTATGAGTGCTGCTCTTGTCTGCATCTCGGGAATATTGTGCAGCCTTGAGGGCTTTTTCTGCAGACTAAACACATGAGATGAAAATTGTAATAAGTAAGCGAGACTTGTACCCAGGGCACTGTTTTGCTAGCAACGCCTAGGGACTTTTTCCACGCTGTGTGTATAGGCATCTTAATAGATGCTTACATATGACATCAGATAATATAATTTGATTTGTCTTCTGCAAAATAATCAAAGTGAATTTGAAATTGCTTTAATTTTTACTTTTCGAAACTGTGTTGTGCGGTTAGAGACTGTACTCAGTATGGACAACGATAACATGCAGTGATTGGTATAAAACCTGACTGGTTCTATTTATAATAGGAAATAACTATTAATGATAATGAAATATGATGGTTATTATTATTACTAGTATTATGAATATGATGACGATTTTAATTACGGATGGAAATTTCAGTTGGAGAGGTCATTGGTAGTGTTGTTGATGATGATTATATTATTAATATTAATTAGGATGGTTCTTGGATAGTTATGTTCTATTTATTGTTGATATTATGCTGCATGCTTACGAACTATTCTGTTTTCTTCAATATTTTGTAGTTATCTATAAACACATTGCAATTGAGATTGTGCAAAATGCGTTTGAAGAACTATCGTGATCATGATTACGATGATTACTATGATGATTATTATTATTATATTTACGATGATGGTGACGATGTCTCACCTGATGACACTTAAAGCAAGCCCATTCATAGGAGGGTCTATACTCATTTACGTCATTGCTTGCTGCATTGAGATCATCAGCGGCTTGTCTATACCATCGTGTTGCTTCTCCAGGCTGAGGATTAGATCGGTAAGATGATGAAGAACATCCGCCACTATAGTAAGAGCTTCTCTGGGTTCCGTGGTCTCGAGCACGACCTGACCATCTTCTGTAGTAACTTGAAAAGTTTCCATATCCACCGGCCGCGGAACTCCAAAAATTTCCTGTTCGTTGTGGATCAACACCGGTTTCCAAGCGCATGATTTCTGCTTGAATGAACTTGAACACCTCTGTACAGAATTCTTCATTTCCAGGGTTTTTATCAGGATGCCAAGTGAGGAACAATCTCTTGATGATTTTCTTTCTCTTTTCTTCAGGAAGATGCCAAGCTTCTTCCAGGGTCTTTCTGACTAGTTGTTTTGCATCATCAAGGTTATCAGGCTTCACCTCTTGTTGTTCTGCAGTTTCAGATCCAGTGAAAACTTCAATCTCCAGTCCTTCACTTCCTTGTTTGCGGCGACAAAATTTATACAAATCTACTGCATCAACAACAATACGTTCCTTGCCAATATTAATTCTGTATCGTTTCGTAATTGGTGAAGCTTCTTCTCCTGATGGCAGTTCTTCTGATGGCACTTCTTCTATAATGATGGCATAGATGTACGTTGCAGCGCCATCCTCATCACGAAGGCTCGGGTCATCAAGCTCGTAGCCCACGTACTCGCCAGGATAGAAGACTGTAAATGCGTCTACAAGAAGGTGTTGGTCTTCGATGTGAATAAAGTTCCCAGGTGTTGGAAAACAAGTTGCTTCTGCTCCCAAATAGGTACTATTATCTTCTCGTATCTTCAAGTTATCGAGTAATGAACTTATATTGTCAATTGGTGAAAGTAGCATCATCGGAAGATGAACTAGTGCTTTTCCAAGTAGGTGTCCCGTTATCCGATCAATAATCTCAGCAACCCTTGAAAGGTATTCTATCAAATCCACCTTCTGCTCAACATAGATCTTCCATACTTCCTGGTTTCCTTCTTCTTTCTTCTCCTCGAAGCAGGCCACTTCTGCCTCACTTTCTGGTATCGTTGTTCCTTCGCAAACGAGCCTTGTTTGCAGGCCTGGAACGCTGTATACATGAATGCAACTTAGACTTTTTTGTACGTTTCTCAGAAAATCATCCTTTGTCTTCATGTCACGTTTATAAAGAGCGTGTTTTATTAAACGAGTTAACCCTAAACAAAACTCATTCGATGTTAGTTTCTGTCTCAACTCCTGAGTGGAACTGGAAGAGGTTGCAGATTGGCCGTTTTCCAAAAGAGTTTCGTGTACGAAAGAAGTCAGCTTGCGAGGTCGGATAGATTCTGGTAACTGGTTTATCATAGAGTCATCGTTATCCACTCTCAGTTCACATTCCTCGAGTTTAACGAAAAGCAATCTTTCAAATCCTTCCAGACGCTCTTTGAAATGAGGTGCATCGTTGTAGAAAATCTCAGTAGATTTTCGTAAAAATACCAATTTCGTGGAAGGGTCAACTGGATTTCGTTTGACTCCTGGTAAGTAGAGTGACGGGAGGTCCGAAGTAGTGACTCCACTATTCTTGTTAATGGACTCAAATAAGCCTTTGGTGGCCATAAAGGCTTTAGTAGTCTCGTTGGGATCCAATTTGCTGTCCTTGCATTCCCTACGAATGTAATCAAGAACCATGGCATACTGTGCTGGAGTAACTATGCTGGTTGCTCCGAGTTTCTCAAACAATGTACTGTAACCAGCTAATATGGGAGGAACTCTGAACAGGTATGGGTGGATTTCATCATCTGACATCAGTTCAGCAACTATTTGTCTCGGGTCTACAAAGCGCTTACCATCCTCAACAACAATGCAGCGAGTCTTCTTAAGCCCAGTGGTTATGGCACTTTCGTCGTTCTGGAGGTTGGTCTGTAAGAATTGGTAAATGTGTGTCATCACATTAATCACGACTGGTGAGTCTTGAATGTCGTCATATCTCTGACAGAGTACACGGCAGACGTTATTACAGTGGTCAACCACCATATCGACTGTTGGACGTTTAAGGGACTCTAGTCTTCTGATTATTTCATTCTTGTAATTTACCATCTTGTTTAAGTTACTTCCTCCATTATACTGTGGGTTAAAATGACGCGAAGAGATGAGTGGATTGGCATAGTCGGGTAAAAAGCTGGCGCTGGTCCATGTGATTAAACTAAAAGTGTTGTTGAATCGGTTGGGCGAAACGAGAGAACCTTTAAAGCAGATACACGTCCTTCTACCAAATGGCACATGGATCTTTTCAAGATCGGCGCCAACTTTCTCTGGGAAGATGAAACAAATTTCTTTCACATCATCAAGTATTGAACTGGTCGCAACGTTTTTCATTTCAAAAAGATGCGAAACCAAAGCTTTCGACTTCTTTCTTGATTCTTTATTTGGCTGCCTTTTACCTTCTTCTTCAACTTCACGGGCGAACTGCAGAAATTGTTCATCAGTTACTTCATAAATTAGTCCGATTTTACGAAGAAACGGCAGCCAAAGGACAGAGTCGCAAAATGGATCTGCTGGAAACATTTCTTGTCGATTTTCAAACATTACTCTGAACACTTCAATGGAAGGATCATAAAGAGAAGAAGAAGCTTGTCTCAATGAACCATCTCTTCCGAGGTCAAATTTGAGGTTGTGGAGGGCTTGAAGAAGCTTTTCCTTCTTAGCTTCGCTTGCATTTGAATCTTTGACATTGCGTGGATTCATGGTGTCTTCTAGTTCACTCAGCAACTCTCGAACAAACGTTATGTGGGCCAACCTCGCTTCTTTGCTCATCTCGTGAAATTTTTGAAAAATTACATCGCAGTATACATCCACTTCATCTTTGGAATCGCATCCCAGAAAGCTATATAACTGCTCCAAGCTGTTGTAGTGGGTGAGAAACACAATTTCATCTGTTGCTTCCCATTTATTCGTATCGTTCTTTGGAATTCTCCTGGGTAGAACGAATGCTTGCTTTCTACTTATGCTGATGAGATCACCATGAACAGTTGGATAAAACGGAAGTGATTTCAGATCTTCTGCATCCTTTGGCTGGAGCTCTACTTTGTGGTCATTAAAATACTTCAACACAGCCATACAGTTACTTCGGTCAAGACCTTGGAATGATGCTGGGTCAAGTTTCAATTTCTGCAAAAGAACTAACAAAAATGACCGTGGATCACTTAGATTGGAGACAAGCTGTTGCGCGATCACAACTGAACTTGTAGGGAAGGTTAAATATTCATTGCCTTGAAGAAGTCTACAATTAAGTTCTGGAAGGCACATGTTATGAATAGATCCCGTCAAGTCTACAGATGAAATTGAGTCTCTTGAAAAAAGCACAGTTTGAGCCAGATGTAAAGGAACAAGGAAATGTTTGACATTTCGGACCTGAGGAACTACTTCCGTAGCTGGAAGGAGGCACCAGTCCTTAACGGGATCGAGAGCCTCTCGAATCAATTGCTTCTTTTCCATCATCATCTTCTTGCGTTGTTGCTCTTCCATTTTCTTTCTTTCTTGATAAGGTGTATCATGGTTTGTATATAAGATGGCCGCTTGGCTTTTAACGTGTTCACTTAAAATTGGTTCCACAAAATGCGAAAAGAACCACCAAACGCGCCAGATCCATCGGCCAGACGGCAATTGGCTGTCCTTGTCCAACGGATTCCAGGTGATGTACTTACTAGACGATTTGTAAGACGACTCATACAGCACCCTAGGAAGAAGTCTTGCAAACTCGGCGACGTCAAACAATTTAAAACCTTGGGGCATGCTATTCTTCTTGTCTTGGCCATGGAAAACATAGTTGTAAAGTGTTCTATGGACAAACATGTGACGACAGTTGGGAAGTAAATCAAAGAACCCACTGAGGAAAACTGGCTCTGATTTATCAAAAACTCTAAGTTGATTATCTTCAGTCAATAACAGCGGTAGACCCTGTAGCTCTTGGCAGAAACATTCTTCTTCTTTTTTGCAATACTTAAGAACCAGAAGCAAGTTGTCGATATTTTGAAATGGTGTTCTTTTGACTGGTGCAGGTAATGGTCCAATATTATTGGTCAGTACGTTAGTAGAACTGTACGTGCGGAAAAAGGAAATAACCTCTTTGGGAGAAATGCAATTTACGTTGATAGTGGAAACCACAAAGCACTGGTAAATTCTCATAGGCATGTACAGCAAATTAAACCCCACTGCAATCAAAGTGTCTCTCAAGACACTCACGTTCTTCGATGTTACTTCGACCTTTTGAAATGGGATGAACTTCAATTGTTCATCAAAGAACGCTTTGTCATGACCTTCTCCTGTTGGTGGGAGCCATTCAATTATCACCTCATCCCGTGGTGGATCTCCGGCTTTGCAGATGTGGCGCAATAATGGGAGAAGACGACTCCTTCTTGAATTCATATGACGGTACACTTCTATAGCAAGGACTTTCCAGTACGGCGCGCTCAAATCCAAAGAAGGGAAAAACCTTTCATAGTATGAAAGGAAACATTCTGCTTCATACCGGCCTCCTCTTAAGTATGTCCTGTTATCAGCTGCCACGTCCAAAGAGATAAACTGTCTTATCTCTTCCAACATAACAACATAACATGGGGCAACCACTTGCCGCAAAAGGATGTCATTCCACTTGCTTCGGTAATCGCCTGTCTCGCTTTTCCACAGATCTCGTCTTGCCTCATGGTCGAGGGCAAAGTGCCCATTGATATGAATTGGCAGCCCTGTTTCGAAAGGGAGAGGAAGGAAGCAATACGCTTTTCCTGGAGGTTTGATTGTTGACGAACTACTAATCAAACACGCAACACCTCCACGAGGAAGAAGACCAAGATCTTGTCGCTGATATGCTTTACCGATTTCTACTTCCTGACAGATTTCTTCGGTGCACTCCCAACCAATTTGTTGCACGATCAGCCAATCTTGACAAAGACCTCGACTATCTTTAAGATGAAGAACATAGGACACCTTTCGCAATGGAACTTGAGTTATAGACATTTCTCCACTTTGTAATTGATTTCCAATCGCTTTGGCGTAGCTAGAAAATTCATGTCGCTTCTGTTCATCCTCTGCAGACATCGATGCTTCAACGTGGCAGATCGTCTTGACATTCCCATTGTCTTCAATTTCGCAAATTGAGATTTCTTTTACATTGTTGACAAAAAGTAACGCCTCAAGAATCTCCTCTTGAAAATTGTTCACCAGGGAATCGAGTTTTTCAGTTGTCATTGGTTTGCTGCTGATTTTGGACGTCTCGGCCATTTTCTCATCGCGAAGTGGAAATCTAAACATCGTCCCACTGTCAATGGGAAAGTGTTGCTCAAGAAAACATGGCAATACATCTGTAAACCTTTCCCTAAGGTACTCGAGATCTTTGTACATTACTCCAGGATTCTCTGGGCTGGCACAAGGAGCATATTCCAAGTTAGGGTCAAATACACACATTACCTCTCCAATCTCGTCCCCTTTGGATATAAAGGATGGCACATCTGTCAGATGATAAACTGCATTGAACCCGATACCGTACTGACCAGTCTTGTTTGGGTCGTCTCCTTTGTTTCCTTCACCAAGGTTCTGTATTCCTATGATGTCACTGTTGGTGAACGGGGCATTATTGTAAACACAAAGGGCTGGTCCTTGAAGGGGTTTCCAGCTGTCTTCGAACACTCGTTCATCGGGATGTTGTCGTGGATCTTTGATAAAACAAATCTTACTGGCCTTAGCATCATCTGCATTCTGGAGAAGTTCTTTCATGATTGATCCATCACATGGATAACCTGTCAGGATACGTTTAAGTCTGTTCGTTAGTTTCTCCTTCTGTCCAAATGGAATGCCGATTGCAAGCCTGGAAAGTGATTGCTGTCTTCTTGACTTCACACCAAGTGCAATGCACGCCACTGGAGGAATACCGCCACTCGCATAAATGATTCCTTTTTCATCGGGCATCCAGTAACAGTCCTTGATGCAAACTTCTGATGATGATCTCATGATTTTATCAGAATCAGGTAAATAGATATCTCCATACTGTGCCACTACTTGTCTTGATGAAATGCGCACTTCTTCCATAGCTTCAACCAGCAAATCTAACAAGACTTTTACTTGAGCTTCTAGATCACTGTTGATCGAATTCTCGCCATGGTCTTCCCTCACTTTCCTAAGGGTATTTATGTAATCCTGAATTTCAAAACATTCTCGGACTCCAACTACCCTGAGTAATTCAGCAAACTTCTGCTTATACGAAAGAGGTACCATACATAAGTATGGAAGAAAGTGCACTCTGCTAGTGAATGCAATCTGGCTTGCATGAAGGAACTGGTTATCAACGAGAACAAACTTCAATGGAGCCAGAAACTCCTTCACTTCTTTCACTTCTTTCTCACTGTCTGTTGAAAGACGCTGGAAATATTCGTACAATTTCTCACAAGCCTTTTTCAATTCGCTGTTACTGACGGTGCATCTGGTAGCTTCTTTTGTCGTGATAACAGTTTCAAGCTGTAACTTTGCTGCAGTTAACGATACACTCTTCTTTATTTCTAAAAACTTTCCAACTCTCGAGTTCCAGTCAAGCTGACCGCATCCATCATCTCCGTCGTTAAGAATCGGTGCACTTGCGCTCACCAAATACTTCAAGCTTTTTGGATAAAGACTATCTGCAGCTAAGAAAGCGGTTTGCTCATATTCATCTCCTTTCCATTTAAAGGGGAACGTTTGGGGCCTTTTCAGAATTGGGAGGAAGCAGGTTCGCTGCAATTCCGCTTTGATTTCACTGCCAACGTGTTGGTTTCGCAAGAGCAAGAGCTTGAGCTTGTCTTCAATGAACGCAAGTAGCAACTTTGTTCGCTTTACAGACTGTCCATAGGATCCAAGGGTTGTGACGCTCCTTGCTCTCTCTATAACTTCCTTCCAATCAAGGTCATCTTCGCGCATACCCAGCTTCTTCAATTTGAGCAGCCGTTCGTCGGTACAAAGCTCCGTGCCATAAGGAAACTTCCCATCGTCAGATTTATACAACTGTGCTGCTTTCCCATATGGATGGATCAGATCTTTAGGATACTTAAGTTGATGTCCTGTTGGAGAAGCAGGAATGCAGGGGTGGTCACGTACCAGATCGTTAAGCACAGGCGAAGTATCGTCAATTGCGTACAGCACAAGGGAATCTCTTGTTCTTGCTTCTAGCACGTTAAGAAAGGGAAAAACAACCTTCTTAAAGAAGGATTCTTTGTCAAAACAACGTTCCATTATCTTCTTTCCCAATCCATATTTCTCAAATGAGTGGAAAATCTGATCAGGTATGTCAAGAGCAAATAAAGATTGTGACTTCGCAAAACAGTGCAGTGCATTTTGAGCAGCTTCGTTGATTCGTGTGTCATTCTTAAAAGAAGGCTCTAGAAAAACGACGCTGTCAATTTCTAACCACGTTACACCATCTGAGAATAGTTTAAGAGGTGGTATCTGAGCGCCAGGTAATCCAAAACATAACTTGCTGTAAAACTCTGATGCTAATCTATGACAGTGTCCTTGTAGAACTTCATGGCCTAGAGGCCAGAGTAAGTGGTACTCGGAGCCACTCGAGCAGGTCGTCTTTAAATCCTCCAGGAGGCCAATGTACGCTTGGCAAACAACCTCACTCATCAAAATCTTGTTCCAATTAGCACTACGGTCAAACTTATCATCTTCTGTCATCTCACGCAGATGGCGTCTGCTGTCGTCTACTGCAAAACATCCATTTATGTGAACTGGAAGTCCACTATGGATGGGAAGTGGAAGAAAGCAAAATACACTACCACACTGAAGGGAGGTGTCGTCTTTACAGCTAGTTTGACTATTAGGAATGTGTCTTATTGGCTTTGGCATGAAATGCCCAGAGGGCGTTTCTACAAGCTGCGCTGCAACTCCAGCTGTGGGAAGAAGGCCTTTGGAGTGAAGTGACATTTCAAGAGCGCTGCCACTTACCATACAAGAGTGAACTAGCCAGGTAGTTTGCTTGTCTGAATTCCCATTGCTATCACGACTAAAAAACACATTGCCATATGTCGATATTTTGCTCTCACTGGTAAGTATCAGGGCTGATTTCATCAAAACTTGAGCGGGAGGTATCGTTCCTTTATCGGTAACTTTCAATAAATCCGACGACACTCTCAAGATGTTGCTTTGTTTAACAAAGTCCTGCTTCTGTTGGGTCAAACTCTGCACTGGGATCGATAACGAGACTTCCCGTGTGAGTCGGTGGATAACGTTAACACATGACTTTGAAATGGAGAACAACTCAATCGGCTGTGGGACTCCGGTCTTTTCGTTGCTCAGATGGTACACACGAATAGTAAGCACATTCTGTGTGAACAGCAACAAGGACTCTGAACCAAACAATAGCATTCTAAGTAGCTCTTTGACTTGCTTAACATCGTAGTGAAGTTGCTTGATGCCACTTTTGTGCGCCTGGGTCTTTGTTCGTAGAGGAAACCGAAAGAGTGTCCCGTCGTATGACTTGATCGATCCATCTGGTCGAAGATCGCAACCAAAGACGCCGTTGTAGGGCTTAAATTGATTGGCAAGCCTACGGAGAGTTTTCGTCGTTAGATTAAACTTGATTCCTGGTTTGCTCTTGTCTCGTATTGCCTTCCCAAGGTAAGTGGTATGAGGATCCAGTATAACGATCGATTCTCTACTTACGAAGCTAGGCACATCAGTCAGGTTGTATACTGAGTTAAACCCAAGACCAAATCGTCCAATCTTTCCTGTGTCTTCTTCTTTAGTAGCTGCATTCAACTTAACGATGTTCTGAAAGTCGTCATTTGTGAAGACAGCATCATTATAGGACCAGAGGGCAGGACCCTGGCACTCTTTCATGCCTTCATCAATCAAGTGTGTCATTGCATCATCATTTGTGCGTTCGTCGTAAAGGAATCGTACTTCTGTAGCTCCAGCGTCATCAGCATTTTGGATCAGTTCTTTAGGAACAGATAGGCCATCAGTATAGCCTTCCAATAAACCTTTAAGGCGGTCTAAAAGTGACTCAGACTGGCCAAAGCTTTCCCCCATTTCTAGTTCATCTGCATCAAGGATTCGACTCATTAAAGTGGGAACCCCTAAGACTTCTGCTGTTGCAGTAGGGATATTGCGATGTATAAACTTGATCTTCACATCATCTGTGTCATCAATATCAATAACATCATGGCCTTGTTTCAGCCACTCCCGGTCACAGTAGGTGCACTCATCTACCGGAACGAGTTCCAAAGACGTATCATCTTCAACATTTACAGGAACAAGAAGGTTTTCTCTAAGTCCTGATTCAAATGGTTCTCCATTTTGAGGTTTGAGGGCATTCAGGATATCAATAGAGTACTGCAAATCACGTTTTACGTCATGACAACTTGTGTTGTGATTGTACTCGAGCTCGACGTGTCTTTCTTTGATTCTGCGCAAGATGTTCAACAACAGATTGTTGTTGCATTCGAGTTTCATACCACATTTTGAAAAGAATGTAGCGAACTCTTTGGTTTCGCTTGGCAGAGAGCACAGGTAAGGCTGCAGGTTGAACCAAGGAACGTACAGAATTACTTCACTAGGGGAGGAGAACCCATCACCATTCCATACCCACTTGTGTATCTGCTGCACGTTAAGTTCTCCTATCACATTGTTGATGTCTTGTGAAGCAAGATATCTATAAATTGCTTTGATCACACTGATGAAGGTGTTTTTCTCTTTTTCCTGATAAGAGAAGATGACATTTCTAAGATGGCTGATTACTTCATCTATAGCTGGTTCTCTGTCCCAACCAAAGCAATGGGAAACTTGTGAATTGTCTTGCACGTCCACTAAGGTTTGGAGCTTCCGACAAGGTAGAGGAACTTTGCTGATGCTGCATCTCTTGGACAGGCAAAAGAACTTTCGTATTTCCTAAGCAAGGCAGTGGGATACGTTTCTGACCTCTTATCAAACACAGGAATCCATGGAAAGGAATTCAGTTGGGATAAGAGATCAGTTGTTGAGTTCACGGGCTTGTGTTGGAGCAGTAATGGAGCATGTTGTAAACGTTCCAGTATAGCTTCGGATTTGGTTGTCGCTTTCATCACGTCTTGTATTTCATTTACCATTCTAGCGCTGAATAGAATATTGGAAGCAGTCACATCTGTCTTTCTCTTGAGACCCAGTGCCCTCAAATGCACAAGAACGTTGGACTTTGCGTAATAAGAACCCACTTTGGGGAATTTTTCTGGCTCGTTCAGAAACATCTCTGTGAGATTTTTATCCTCTGGATCAAACAGCTCTCCGGGTTTCTTTCTAGTGCTATCCCCAGACATAATAAATGGAAGGCATGTCAGCAGTCTTTTGATTTCTTCAAAACCCGGCCCATGAAACAAGGTCAAACGATTAAGGGTGTACTCAATCAGCCCATCAATGTCTGGATCAGAGTACATACCATGCAGAGCATGGTTAAGCATTATCTTCACAAGTTCCACGTGGCTCATCGGTACAGTGCCAAGCAACTGGGCAAGAGTTCTAGTGCTGCCGTCACGGAGATCCACCATGTCGGTACATAAACGCACAGGGGGGAAATCGTCAACTGGGGCGGCAAGTGGAACTTCCAACAACGCAACGGGGCGCGATTGTCCTCCAGATCCAGGATGAGTGTTAAACAGCTTCAGCTTTTTAAGAAAATCTCTTTCCTTCGGCGTGAGCGTGGCTATGCGGGATAAGAATCCTCGCAAGGGTCTCATATCGGAGAAAGACAAGACAGACATAGATTGAGGATTACTGATGACTGCCATAATGAGAGCATCCAAAACGCCTTTCGGATTTGGTGGATTAACATAATCAGGAACAAGAGTGTGATGCCTCATTAAAAACACAGGCAAGTTCTTCAAAACGGTTACACCAAAAGGAGACAAAACGTTAGAAACTGAGCTGTCTATCTGTTCACGATTGAAGGATTGGAGGACCAGACTCGATGGTCGCTGGATTCGGACAAGCTGAATCTTCTTCTTGTTTTCGATTGACACAGGTATCAGGGGAAGGCCACGAAAACCGTGCAATCCATTGGTGTAGTTGAAATACCTACCAAAGTACCTCCACAATTCCTCCAACCATTGAAATGTTGGATGGTTTGATTTTCCAGGGTGCCATATCACGTGGCCGTTTGACTGTGTCCATTCAGTTGGTAATGCCTCGCGGAGATGGTTTTCAACAGCAACTTTATCAAAGTCACGTAGCTGCGTGTAGCCTATTAAAGAGAAGAAAAATGTCAATAAAAGAAAAATGAAAGTTATTTACAGTATTTACTGCACATTAACTTGATGCTGCCGGACCCATGCAGAGGCGAAGCCCTGAGGCGGAAATGGATTATTTAGGCAAAAATGTAGCAGAAAGCGATAAACTGACAAAACTACTGAAGGTGAATAAAGCTAGTGAGTTCAAACGCAAATGCAAACTCAACAAATAAATTACCTTGTCGAACTGCATTCTCCAGCTTGTTCTTGGTATCCACATCAATATCTGAATCGAGGAACTTTGTTTGCATTCCAGGAAGCAAGGATTTTGGGTGGTCAGGTGAATCAATGTAGACAGCATTAATACAAGAGGATTTCTTCATGAAATCAGTGAACGTCTTGTTAGACAATGGCAGAAGCTGAAGACCTTCAAGATTACTGAATTTAGAATCACTGAGAACATACTTTAGAAGAGACAGCTTTTGATTGTATGGAAAGGTAACGTAGTCAGCACGATTGGACTTTAAAGTTGCTCTCACTAAATCAGGTGTAATTTGCTTGATGGAGCCAGCAGTGAATTGGTCTACTGCTGTTCGTACATGTGTCGGAACCGTCACAATCTTTTGACCAACTTTATTCAACAAGTCGACAATGGTTTTCCCAGACTTCTCACTTTGTAAGTTGTCGAATATCACATCATTCAGCTTGCACCAAACTCCGCCACCTGCCTTGCTGTACAAGACCTTGTCAGCAAACAATAACGTGAACAACGGCTTTAGAATTACTCGCCATTTTACGTCAACTTCTTTGAAATCCGGCCATGCTGAATAAGCGATTTCTCTCGGCATCCCTTGAGAAATGATGAAAAATATAAGCTCAGCATATGCTTTTGGTAGCACTTCATGTAATAATCCCTTATTCCAAAGCAACGACTTGTCTGTAAGGTTCGTCTGGCCAGCACTTGGCCATTTCAGATGACGTCGGTTCTGGCTCAATGCAAAAAAGCCATTGACATGAACAGGAAGACCAGTTAAACTTTTGGCTTCTAGAGGCAACGGTAAGAAACAAAACACGTGTCCTTGTGGTTGTCCAGCATCTCCTCCGACTGCCAGTTTGTTTGTTGGCAAAGCCACGCCTACCCGTGGCATGTAACTGAGTGACTCGTCATTTATCAGTGCTGTCATCTCCGTAGACAGGTTAGGTCCACTTAAAAAATGCGTTATGACAAACGAGTAGACTGATTTTCTTTTCATCTCAGTGAAATCCTGTGTTACTATGGTAACATTGTAGGTCTCCTTCAGTTGGCCACAGGACTTTTGTTTTACTTGTGAGTTAAAACGCTGTCTTGCTTGTCTAACGGCAGCTTTACAATCCTCTGAAATTCCTACTGAAAACAGTTTTTCGTGGTTCTGACATCTCGGTGGTCCTCTCATAAAACTCGATACGTTCAACATTCATCAAAAACAGTACAACCAAATGGGCGTCACTCACGAAGCTTTTGAATAGACCTTGAATCTTCTCTGTGGAATAGATAGTGTCTGACAGCTTTGACGGCTCCTGTCTGAACGGCAAACGAAACAACGTTCCTTCATAGCTCCCTTGTTGAAAAGCGTCTTCTGAGCCACCAAAGACTTCCTTATATGGAGCGAACTGGTCCGCAATACCTCTCATGTTCACAGCATCACCGGTCAGGTTCCATCGAATTCCTGACCTCTTACCATCTTCATCACTGAAGTACTTTTCATGTGGATCGATTATCCCCAGGCTGTCACCACTTACTACACTGGGAAGATCTTAGAACAACGACGTACACATTTTAGTACTTAAATTTTAGTACTTTTAAGTACTCATCACTTGAAATTAAATTTAAGTTAAAAGGAACGCAAGGTACCAAGTGGGAAGGGAACAAAATATGTAACATCGAGTTGTTTTCGTACGAGTGGGAAACCTACAGAGTTGCCGCGTCGTGGTAGAGAATTAAAGACATTCAATTCAACCAATCACAGCGTTCAACTGAAATCATTGCTCGACTAATCAGAATGGTTGGACACGGCACAGTACCGTAACCGCACGAACTGTACCGTAACTACTTCCCACTTGACTCTAATATTTCATACCTGTCATGTGGAACACAGACTTAAACCCAAGACCAAAACGACCAACTTTTGTTGGGTCCTTGACTTTAATACTGTCACACAACATTCCCACTCCTTTCCAGTCTTCATCATTGAACCTTGCATCATTGTAAGCATATAGTGCAGGACCCTTCAAAAAAAAAGATTATATGTTACAAGAACTATAATTGTATTTGCACACTATCATCAGGAAGTCTTTTTTTCCCAAGTAATGTCCTTCCTTCCATCCTCCCTTCCATTCCTCCCATCCTTTCTTTTCTCCCTTTCTTCCATCCTCCCTTCCTCAACTACCATTCTTTCTTTTCTCCCTTTCTTCCATCCTCCCTTCCTTTCCTACCATCCTTTCTTTCCTCCCTTTCTTCCATCCTCCCTCCCTTTCCTACCATCCTTTCTTTCCTCCCTTTCTTCCATCCTCCCTTCCTTTCCTACCATCCTTTCTTTCTTCCCTTTCTTGCATCCTCCCTTCCTTTCCTATCATCCTTTCTTTCTTCCCTTTCTTCCATCCTCCCTCCCTTTCCTACTATCCTTTCTTTCCTCCCTTTCTTCCATCCTCTTCCTTTCCTGCCATCCTTTCTTTCTTCCCTTTCTTCCATCCTCCCTTCATTTCCTACCATTCCTTTCTTTATTCCCTTTCTTACATCCTCCCTCCCTTTCCTTCCATCCTTTCTTTCCTCCCTGTCTTCCATCCTGCCTTCCTTTCCTGCCATCCTTTCTTTCTTCCCTTTCTTCCATCCTCCCTTCCTTTCCTATCATCCTTTCTTTCCTCCCTTTCTTCCATCCTCCCTTCCTTTCCTATCATCCTTTCTTTCCTCCCTTTATTCCATCCTGCCTTCCTTTCCTACCATCCTTTCTTTCCTACCTTTCTTCCATCCTCCCTCCCTTTCCTACCATCCTCCCTTCCTTTCCTACCATCCTTTCTTTCCTCCCTTTCTTCCATCCTTCCTTCCTTTCCTACCATCCTTTCTTTCCTCCCTTTATTCCATCCTGCCTTCCTTTCCTACCATCCTTTCTTTCATACCTTTCTTCCATTCTCCCTCCCTTTCCTACCATCCTTTCTTTCCTCCCTTTCTTCCATCCTGCCTTCCTTTCCTACCATCCTTTCTTTCTTTCCTTTCTTCCATCCTCCCTTCCTTTCGTTCCATCCTTTCTTTCCTCCCTTTCTTCTATCCTCCCTTCCTTTCCTACCATCCTTTCTTTCCTCCCTTTCTTCCATCCTCCCTCCCTTTCCTACCATCCTATCTTTCCTCCCTTTCTTCCATCCTTTCTTCCTTTCCTATCATCCTCTTTCTTCCCTTTCTTCCCTCACTCACTCCCTTCCTTCCTTTCCTCCCTTCCTTCCCTTCTTTCATGCATGTACTTCTTTCAAATGATTGTGTCCATCAACTGGATGTTGCATTTCAGTTTGGTACTCGCATGTACCTACATGTCATCATCAATACCTGAAACTTTGCTAATCCTGGATGATGTACATTATCTGTGCCATATGAATGATGATCTATTAAAAATTTCACTTCTTTGGCTCCAGCATCTTCTGCATTTTGAATGAGTTCCTAAAACCAAAACAGTTGTTGATTATATTATATTCCAACTAATACTGCAGTTTATCATCACTCAGTATTGTAAAAATAATTAAAATAATAATAATAATAGTGATGATGATGATGCTGATGTGGTTGATAATGAAAATAATAATAATGATAATAGTAATACTAGTAATAATAGTAATAATAATATTAAATAATAATAAGTTCTTATATATTAGTGCATTTCACAATGCCTCAATGCACTTTTGTATAATGGGATAACATTAACATTACTTTGATATATGAATGAACTGCAGATGACGTAATGAATGCATGATTCTTGAAGTATAAAGTAATTAAATAGGGAGTTACTGTAATATATATATATTATATAGAAATTCCTTAAGTACATCATTTTTTAGAGTACCACCCCACCCATGCCAATAAATCTAACATATCAAGATGATTGACCCATCAAAGGAATTATTGGTTCCCACTAACATGTTAGAGTACCACCCCACCCATGCCAATAAATCTAACATATCAAGATGATTGACCCACCAAAGGAATTATTGGTTCCCACTAACATGTTAGAGTACCACCCCACCCATGCCAATAAATCTAACATATCAAGATGATTGACCCACCAAAGTAATTATTGGTTCCCACTAACATGTTAGAGTACCACCCCACCCATGCCAATAAATCTAACATATCAAGATGATTGACCCACCAACTGCAGTAATTATTGGTTCCAACTAACATGTTAGAGTACCACCCCACCCATGCCAATAAATCTAACATATCAAGATGATTGACCCACCAGAGTAATTATTGGTTCCCACTAACATGTTAGAGTACCACCCCACCCATGCCAATAAATCTAACATATCAAGATGATTGACCCACCAAAGTAATTATTGGTTCCTACTAACATGTTAGAGTACCACCCCCACCCATGACAATCAATCTAACATATCAAGATGATTGACCCACCAAAGTAATTATTGGTTCCCACTAACATGTTAGAGTACCACCCCACCCATGCCAATAAATCTAACATATCAAGATGATTGACCCACCAAAGTAATTATTGGTTCCCACTAACATGTTAGAGTACCACCCCACCCATGCCAATAAATCTAATATATCAAGATGATTGACCCACCAAAGTAATTATTGGTTCCCACTAACATGTTAGAGTACCACCCCACCCATGCCAATAAATCTAATATATCAAGATGATTGACCCACCAGAGTAATTATTGGTTCCCACTAACATGTTAGAGTACCACCCCACCCATGCCAATAAATCTAATATATCAAGATGATTGACCCACCAACTGCAGTAATTATTGGTTCCAACTAACATGTTAGAGTACCACCCCACCCATGCCAATAAATCTAACATATCAAGATGATTAACCCACCAAAGTAATTATTGGTTCCCACTAACATGTTAGAGTACCACCCCACCCATGCCAATAAATCTAACATATCAAGATGATTGACCCACCAAAGTAATTATTGGTTCCCACTAACATGTTAGAGTACCACCCCACCCCAATAAATCTAACATATCAAGATGATTGACCCACCAAAGGAATTATTGGTTCCCACTAACATGTTAGAGTACCACCCCACCCATGCCAATAAATCTAACATATCAAGATGATTGACCCACCAAAGTAATTATTGGTTCCCACTAACATGTTAGAGTACCACCCCACTCATGCCAATCAATCTAACATATCAAGATGATTGACCCACCAGAGTAATTATTGGTTCCCACTAACATGTTAGAGTACCACCCCACCCATGCCAATAAATCTAATATATCAAGATGATTGACCCACCAACTGCAGTAATTATTGGTTCCAACTAACATGTTAGAGTACCACCCCACCCATGCCAATAAATCTAACATATCAAGATGATTGACCCACCAAAGTAATTATTGGTTCCCACTAACATGTTAGAGTACCACCCCACCCATGCAATAAATCTAACATATCAAGATGATTGACCCACCAGAGTAATTATTGGTTCCCACTAACATGTTAGAGTACCACCCCACCCATGCCAATAAATCTAACATATCAAGATGATTGACCCACCAAAGTAATTATTGGTTCCCACTAACATGTTAGAGTACCACCCCACCCATGCCAATAAATCTAATATATCAAGATGATTGACCCACCAAAGTAATTATTGGTTCCCACTAACATGTTAGAGTACCACCCCACCCATGCCAATAAATCTAATATATCAAGATGATTGACCCACCAAAGTAATTATGGTTCCCACTAACATGTTAGAGTACCACCCCACCCATGCCAATCAATCTAACATATCAAGATGATTGACCCACCAAAGTAATTATTGGTTCCCACTAACATGTTAGAGTACCACCCCACCCATGCCAATAAATCTAACATATCAAGATGATTGACCCACCAGAGTAATTATTGGTTCCCACTAACATGTTAGAGTACCACCCCACCCATGCCAATAAATCTAACATATCAAGATGATTGACCCACCAAAGTAATTATTGGTTCCCACTAACATGTTAGAGTACCACCCCACCCATGCCAATAAATCTAACATATCAAGATGATTGACCCACCAAAGTAATTATTGGTTCCCACTAACATGTTAGAGTACCACCCCACCCATGCCAATAAATCTAATATATCAAGATGATTGACCCACCAACTGCAGTAATTATTGGTTCCAACTAACATGTTAGAGTACCACCCCACCCATGCCAATAAATCTAACATATCAAGATGATTGACCCACCAGAGTAATTATTGGTTCCCACTAACATGTTAGAGTACCACCCCACCCATGCCAATAAATCTAATATATCAAGATGATTGACCCACCAAAGTAATTATTGGTTCCCACTAACATGTTAGAGTACCACCCCACCCATGCCAATAAATCTAATATATCAAGATGATTGACCCACCAAAGTAATTATTGGTTCCCACTAACATGTTAGAGTACCACCCCACCCATGCCAATAAATCTAACATATCAAGATGATTGACCCACCAAAGTAATTATTGGTTCCCACTAACATGTTAGAGTACCACCCCACCCATGCCAATAAATCTAACATATCAAGATGATTGACCCACCAAAGTAATTATTGGTTCCCACTAACATGTTAGAGTACCACCCCACCCATGCAATAAATCTAACATATCAAGATGATTGACCCACCAGAGTAATTATTGGTTCCCACTAACATGTTAGAGTACCACCCCACCCATGCCAATAAATCTAACATATCAAGATGATTGACCCACCAAAGTAATTATTGGTTCCCACTAACATGTTAGAGTACCACCCCACCCATGCCAATAAATCTAATATATCAAGATGATTGACCCACCAAAGTAATTATTGGTTCCCACTAACATGTTAGAGTACCACCCCACCCATGCCAATAAATCTAAATATCAAGATGATTGACCCACCAAAGTAATTATTGGTTCCCACTAACATGTTAGAGTACCACCCCACCCATGCCAATCAATCTAACATATCAAGATGATTGACCCACCAAAGTAATTATTGGTTCCCACTAACATGTTAGAGTACCACCCCACCCATGCCAATAAATCTAACATATCAAGATGATTGACCCACCAACTGCAGTAATTATTGGTTCCAACTAACATGTTAGAGTACCACCCCACCCATGCCAATAAATCTAACATATCAAGATGATTGACCCACCAACTGCAGTAATTATTGGTTCCCACTAACATGTTAGAGTACCACCCCACCCATGCCAATCAATCTAACATATCAAGATGATTGACCCACCAAAGTAATTATTGGTTCCCACTAACATGTTAGTGTACCACCCCACCCATGCCAATAAATCTAATATATCAAGATGATTGACCCACCAACTGCAGTAATTATTGGTTCCAAAACATGTTAGAGTACCACCCCACCCATGCCAATAAATCTAACATATCAAGATGATTGACCCACCAAAGTAATTATTGGTTCCCACTAACATGTTAGAGTACCACCCCACCCATGCCAATAAATCTAATATATCAAGATGATTGACCCACCAAAGTAATTATTGGTTCCCACTAACATGTTAGAGTACCACCCCACCCATGCCAATAAATCTAATATATCAAGATGATTGACCCACCAGAGTAATTATTGGTTCCCACTAACATGTTAGAGTACCACCCCACCCATGCAATAAATCTAACATATCAAGATGATTGACCTACCAAAGTAATTATTGGTTCCCACTAACATGTTAGAGTACCACCCCACCCATGCCAATAAATCTAATATATCAAGATGATTGACCCACCAAAGTAATTATTGGTTCCCACTAACATGTTAGAGTACCACCCCACCCATGCCAATAAATCTAACATATCAAGAAGATTGACCCACCAAAGTAATTATTGGTTCCCACTAACATGTTAGAGTACCACCCCACCCATGCCAATAAATCTAATATATCAAGATGATTGACCCACCAAAGTAATTATTGGTTCCCACTAACATGTTAGAGTACCACCCCACCCATGCCAATAAATCTAACATATCAAGATGATTGACCCACCAAAGTAATTATTGGTTCCCACTAACATGTTAGAGTACCACCCCACCCATGCCAATAAATCTAACATATCAAGAAGATTGACCCACCAAAGTAATTATTGGTTCCTACTAACATGTTAGAGTACCACCCCACCCATGCCAATAAATCTAATATATCAAGATGATTGACCCACCAAAGTAATTATTGGTTCCCACTAACATGTTAGAGTACCACCCCACCCATGCCAATAAATCTAATATATCAAGATGATTGACCCACCAAAGTAATTATTGGTTCCCACTAACATGTTAGAGTACCACCCCACCCATGCCAATAAATCTAACATATCAAGATGATTGACCCACCAAAGTAATTATTGGTTCCCACTAACATGTTAGAGTACCACCCCAACCATGCCAATAAATATAACATATCAAGATGATTGACCCACCAAAGTAATTATTGGTTCCCACTAACATGTTAGAGTACCACCCCACCCATGCCAATAAATCTAACATATCAAGATGATTGACCCACCAACTGCAGTAATTATTGGTTCCCACTAACATGTTAGAGTACCACCCCACCCATGCCAATAAATCTAACATATCAAGATGATTGACCCACCAAAGTAATTATTGGTTCCCACTAACATGTTAGAGTACCACCCCACCCATGCCAATAAATCTAACATATCAAGATGATTGACCCACCAACTGCAGTAATTATTGGTTCCCACTAACATGTTAGAGTACCACCTCACCCATGCCAATAAATCTAACATATCAAGATGATTGACCCACCAAAGTAATTATTGGTTCCCACTAACATGTTAGAGTACCACCCCACCCATGCCAATAAATCTAACATATCAAGATGATTGACCCACCAAAGTAATTATTGGTTCCCACTAACATGTTAGAGTACCACCCCACCCATGACAATAAATCTAACATATCAAGATGATTGACCCACCAAAGTAATTATTGGTTCCCACTAACATGTTAGAGTACCACCCCACCCATGCCAATAAATCTAATATATCAAGATGATTGACCCACCAGAGTAATTATTGGTTCCCACTAACATGTTAGAGTACCACCCCACCCATGCCAATAAATCTAACATATCAAGATGATTGACCCACCAACTGCAGTAATTATTGGTTCCCACTAACATGTTAGAGTACCACCCACCCATGCCAATAAATCTAACATATCAAGATGATTGACCCACCAAAGTAATTATTGGTTCCCACTAACATGTTAGAGTACCACCCCACCCATGCCAATAAATCTAACATATCAAGATGATTGACCCACCAAAGTAATTATTGGTTCCCACTAACATGTTAGAGTACCACCCCACTCATGCCAATAAATCTAACATATCAAGATGATTGATCCACCAAAGTAATTATTGGTTCCCACTAACATGTTAGAGTACCACCCCACCCATGCCAATAAATCTAATATATCAAGATGATTGACCCACAGAGTAATTATTGGTTCCCACTAACATGTTAGAGTACCACCCCACCCATGCCAATAAATCTAACATATCAAGATGATTGACCCACCAAAGTAATTATTGGTTCCCACTAACATGTTAGAGTACCACCCCACCCATGCCAATAAATCTAACATATCAAGATGATTGACCCACCAAAGTAATTATTGGTTCCCACTAACATGTTAGTGTACCACCCCACCCATGCCAATAAATCTAACATATCAAGATGATTGACCCACCAAAGTAATTATTGGTTCCCACTAACATGTTAGAGTACCACCCCACCCATGCCAATAAATCTAACATATCAAGATGATTGACCTGGCACCAAAGTAATTATTGGTTCCCACTATATATTTAGATGTATAGAAATACCTTAAGTATCTGACCATCATCAGGATACTGGTCCAAGATCTTTTTGATCTGCTGTATAAGTGTGGGCTGGATAAGCCCAAAGTTGCCTTTAAACGAATGCATCAAAGAATTTTCATAAATTGATTAAAAAATAATATATATATTTTAAATTAAAGAAGTTATGAAGTAAAACAAAACATTAAGAGCCCAGCCATACATGCACTCCATAAGGAACAGAAGACTTTATATCATCATGAGTGACACACCCACATACATGCATGGTTATCAAAAATATGTTATTTGCCTTTTTTTTGGCCAATGAACTGCAGCTGATGAAATACCATGTCACAGTATTACCAAAATACAGTAATAAGACTATGCAAGTAATCATTACACAGAGATAGGAGCAAACCCACACCGGAAATGACGTCCATATAAAGCTAATTAATAACCAAGTAATTTATGCATGATTCATAAAGCGGAAGTAACACATTAATTTATTCCAGTTTCCGAGAAATACCCAACTAATTATGCAAAAGAAAACGAGCATTTGAACTAAAGATTGATAACTTACTCATTTCATTAGCTACAACGTTCAAAATCTTCCATTGCTTGGCATCTTCTTTACTTTCATTTTATACATACTGAGTTTTTGCATCTGAAGTTTAATACAGTTTAACGATCACATGGCCATATGGTATCTTGTTCTAAAATGTAAAACTGTAAATCAAGAGTGCAAATAAACATCGATTCAATTCAATCAATTCAATTGTTCCCGCTCCGTGACTCGATCATGAGCTAAAGGAGAGAAGAACAAAGGGAATTATAAGACAAGAAAATGTCTATTAAAGTATTAATTAAAAGAAATACAATACAATATTCTATGCTTATCTGCTAACAATTTCAGCTTTCAATCTTCTTCAGAGAAATCTGAACTTTCAGATGAGATTTTGCGATAGAAAAGAAGATCAGAAAAATCATGAATGTATAAACCTGTATTTCCAAGGTGTACTTAATGACTTACAGCAACATTTCTTTGAAGAAGATTAGAAGAAAGTCTTGTAACAAGATTCAAGTTACTCACCTAGTACCTCAGCCAGTCTGCAATGAATGACCAAGTACCGGCGAACTCACGTCATGTGTCATTTCCAAGAACTCTGGATTCAGCGCACGCGCGGTAGATAAACGTCAATCATAAATAAAGACCCCCTGTAGATCTCGCGAAACATTCAACACAAAAAGTGAACAATATTCGACCAGACAAAATATTTAAAAAAAGTTGATTGAAAATGAAAAATAAATCACGTCTACGGCTTGAAAAATACAGGTTTTACCTTTTAGAATAACGAGACGTTCGGACGCGTTTGCGTATCCAATTATACTGTGCGCAAACAATATATTAAGGTGATTCCCTAGAAAAAGAAGCTGAAATAAATTCAATCTGAAACTTCGTACAGTTATTTGACATACCTAGGGTGTTTCAAAACTGCAATAAAAATAGGGGATCACCATGCTTGTTTTCGCGCTAGATGCTCTTCAAATATATCAATTTATAAGTTTTTAGCGAAATGTGGTAGCAACCGGAAGTTGTAATCAAAAACCGTTTTTCTCAGTTCAAAGTACTTCCTTACAACATGATGTACAGTCATATAATTCGATGTTTACTAGTTAATGCACGTATCAGCGGCTTCCCCGAGGGGTCGACCTCCGGGCTAACCACGGAGATATGTGGGGGAATACAGAGGGATTGGATGCAAACATCGCCCCTGGGGTCGGGAAAATACTTGACTTTGTTTTATGGTTGGAAAATTGGGGTGGGGGATTTGTTGAAATTGTTTTCGTCACGAAACTAACGACGGCGATTGATTTTCGTCTTTCAATACAAGAATAAGTGGGATATGAGATCACTGCTGACTAAATAAATGTAGATTTCGATGTGTTCTTGGGCTACCTGTGTGAAAATCCAACTTGGAACAGAGAGGCTGGGACGACCACAGGCAGCCCAAGCAATACATTTGTGGAGTGTACGAACGTGATTTACAGTCGATTTACAGTGAATGTATGGGGCGAAAAATACGTATTTTTTGTTTTAATAAATTTGAACATACCTTGGTCCTGTGTTGTTGTTAATGCTATTTAACGTCATTCTGGCTGGTTTTTAGCCGTTTTAGAGCGGTTTTTGAAAAATTAGCCCACCAGTCAAAAACCGCTCTAAAACGGCTAAAAACCAGCCAGAATGACGTTAAATAGCATTAACATTACAACATAGGACCAAGGTATGTTCAAATTTATTAAAACAAAAAATACGTATTTTTCGCCCCATACATTCACTGTAAATCACGTTCGTACACTCCACAAATGTATTGCTTGGGCTGCCTGTGGGACGACTGACAACTGTAATCACAGAAATACAATTTTAGCTAACTTTGTTATTGTTTGTTTGACAAAATAAGAAATGGCTTCTATTTGTAACACCTATTTGGGAGCTGAACTGAACTGAACTAGAACATGTTATATTTTATTGGAACACAAATGTACGTTTTAAACCATTCCATAGGCATTTACAACCTCTTTGACGGTGTGCTCTCATGAACGCCCACAACCAACTAATACATTTGTACTTTTTGTACATTTAATGTATGAAGTCTTATAAAGTTAATTAAAATTCCATTTGCTGTTGAAATTAAGCTTAGAGTGTTTATAGAAATAACATTAGTAACGAGATTCAGTATTATAGTCAATTGGCTCCATCGATCTCGACTTCAAGCTGGTTTCATGCAAAAGGACGGTGGATTGTAGCTCATGGTTTTTCAGCTCAAGCTGTAATATGTTTTTTCCCTTGTAAAATAAAGTTTATTATTATTATTATTATTATGGAAGACCCTAACCAGGGGACTTTGAAAGGGATGACTCTCCCACCCCTGGGGGAAATGATCAAGATTGTTCCTGCCTTTTTACAATCCCCCTGGTTAGCCCGGGGGTCGACCCCTCGGGGAAGCCGCTGATACGTGCATAAGCTATACTACTAAATCTATCAAAGTAATTGAATGTTAATGAAACATACAAGTATGTGCGCCTCTACGAACGTCTAGAAATCGCAAGCTTCAACTCTTCTCATCAAAATATTTCAAAATTTAGCCAATAAACTTTCCTTGATATTTTGATACATAATACGCAGCACCGATTTTATTAAAAATCTCAAATAAAAAATGGGGGTCACCATGCTCGTTTTCGATTTATTTTGAAAAACTTCAGTTACACTTGAAATATTTAACGATTTCCAATGGTCTCCAATGTGCGCGCGCTCGCGTAAGTTAGCGCGCGCTCGTCAACTAAAATTTTATTCTAAAACACAACATAATCCTCCACTTTCTTGCCATTTTCTTCACCATTCTTGTTCTTTTTTAATCCAAATTCCATAGTTTCGGTGTATCACAGTGTTTTTCAACACTAAATTATTATACAATACAATACAATAACTTTATTTATACACGATTAAAATTAAAGCTGAAAAGCTTGTGGGGTCGTGTGTAAAGCAATGAAAATAAAAATAAAAACTATATATATAAAATTATAAATGCTAAATAAATAATTACTATACATACTAATTAAATTACTAAAATAATTAAAATTTCTACTCTAAAATAACTAATATAAAAATATATAAAAAATATATAAAAAATGTTATATCGATGTATTTCACGTAATAGATCACACAATACGCCACGCTATATAACTCATATATGCGCAGTAAAGTTGCGCAGTGCAAAACTAAGGAATCACCTTAAATATATCCGTCACTCTAGTTATATGGCTTTCCGAGTCGTTATATGATTGGCAGACGCACTGTACCTTGCCTTGGTAGTGGCCCTCTACTCTATTATACGGAAGTAAAAGGGAAAGAGACGTCGACCGGCCTCCTCCCACTCCACCTCCTCCTCTCCCATACCCTCGCTCTCTAGGAACCCATAAGTAGGAGCATCCATGCTACATCACGCACAGGCAGCCCAACCATTGCTTTTGAGGCTACTAAATAATCCAATAAAATGATATCTGCGTCTTTTTTTTTGATGGGTTTCCTGTGGTAGAGCGCACGCGCGCGCAATACGTATATGTTGGGCTCCCTGTGCTGAGTAATGTCCTATGTTGGGTTTCCTGTGCGCGTGCAGCAAGAAGCGCCACAGGCAGCCCAACCATTCCTTTTGAGGCTACTTAACAAATCTCAAGCGGTTTTCCATTGTCTGTACTCTTATTGACAATGGATTTGACGTCACAAAATGTGCAAAACTCAAGTGGAACCACGAGTGTAGCGAGTGGTTTCACTGCAAAGTTTTGAACATTTTGTGACGTCAAATACCAATTTAACAAATTGACATCACTTTTTTATGCGTCTGTCCTCTTATTGACGATAAATTTCGTCATAACATTGTCAAAGTAGTGTGGATCCACGAGGCGATAGCCGAGTGGATCCGCATACTACTTTGACAACTAGTGTTACTGACGAAATTTATCGTCAATAAGAGGACAGACGCATAAAAAAGTGATGGCAATTTTTATTTACAATAACAAAAATTATTCAAACATGTTTACACACCATCTTGTATTTCTCGATCTTACGAATTTCTTACTATTTTCGTGCAGTTCGTAGTCATTCAGTGTCGCAAAGCGAACGCCATCCGTTACTTTCTGTTCGGCCTCAACTTCCTCCAGAGACAAGCATAGTTTTTCATCTGAAATTTCCTCAAGAAAGTCAACTTGAGGCATTTTTCTCCATCGATCTTCAGCGTTGTACGCGCCATTTTGTTTTTATCTGTCTGTCCTCTTATTGATGATGAAAATTAACCAATCAGCGTGCGATAAATTTGTAAGTTATTGTAAAACAAGACGCTCAATGAGCGTACACTCGGGTATTATGACAATGACAATGACAGTTGTGTGACGAGGGAGACTGTATCAGTGAGCATAGATAAAGATCTCCGAATCGTCCGTCTGCAGTACGTACTTGGAACATCCAGTTGAGGATGCATATTCATGGTCAGATGGTTCTGATAACGTCTTTGGTTTGTTCGTTGTCGCAGAGGAAAGTCGGTCAAATAAATTAAAAGGACTCAAAAATCATTCCCGAGTGTACAACGGAAAAAGAATAAAAAATAAGAATAAATAATAAGAAAGCGTATTTTATAACTACCCTTAATCTAAAATAAGTATAATTTCCTGGTTAGTTTTAGCGAACAACTCAAAACTTCTGCCATATCTCTATTCATCTTCACGAATCCGAACCAAAGTTTCCAAAGAGTCTTAAATCTATTTTTAGTATTACCGCGCTTCGCTATTAGGTTACGTTCATAATCTATCCGATACTTGACCCTGTTTATTGATCATACGTCCAATGCACGTTATGACAATGACAGTTGCGTGACGAGGGAGACTGTGTGTCGGTGAGCATAGATAAAGATCTCCGATCTCCGAGGTTGCATAGGTCAGATGGTTCTGATAACGCCCTTCGTTCAGTTGTTCGTTGTAATTGAAGGCGCGTTTGTTTTTGTTAAATACATTTAAGCTTACAAAGGCTTCAATAGCACTATTTTCAGTCAATCATGCTTCTTCGATACAATATCATTTCTCTTCTGCATATTAAACACAACTGCTTCTCTCTCGATACAGCAGGAGCTTGAAGCAGTATTACTGAAAACAACTCGACTGGCTCGACTTCTGTAGCTTTCTGTCGATTAGATGTACTTTTACATCGCTGATCGTGAGTTTAAATACAAGGATATAACTGTACACGCACTATTACAATTAGCAACAAACATGGCATAGCGAGATCATGATAGTTTTTGAGTTCATTAATTTGATTTGCTTTTGAGTTCATTTGATTTGCGTTTCATTTCATTTTTTGATGAGTTCATGGAACTTGTATGTGAAATGAGCGTGTTTAAAAGGAAGTGATCGATGGCTTGCCTTCGATACAACATCATTTAATTCTCTTCTGCATATTCAACACAACTGCTTCTCTCTCGATACAGCACGAGCTTCTATACAGCACTTCTAGTCGGCAGTCGTGGAACGATGAGTTAGCACTTCTAAAATTAACGATGGCCCAGCACTTCTAGTCTTCGAACCTAGAGCGAACAATACTTCGGATTTAGGTTTATATACGCTCGGAAACTATTTGACCCGTTTGAGCATAGAATTACTTCATTAGGCGTTCGGATATCATCGCCCCCGTTTTCAGCCAATCAAAACCCTGAAACAGACATTCCTGACCGATACGATCACATTCTTCGCATTCTGTGGCCTACGAAAAATATACAAGAAAGCCCATTTTATAACTCGGGCTTTCTCCGGAAGTGCCCGAGTAATAAATAATTCAATGAAATGATACATTTGCGGGAACCCAATCGAACCCAATATAATACGTATCGCGCGCGCGCTCTACCACAGGAAACCCATCAAAAAAAAAACGCGCGCATACAAATATATTTTTATTCATTATTAGTAGCCTCAGAAACAATGGTTGGGCTGCCTGTGCATATTAGGAAAATCATACATCAGCTGGCCACTTGAAAAAATAGATTTCTCTGAAACTTTGCATACCAGTAGGTATTCCTACCCTCATAACAAAAATATACTTTTAAGGTATCGGCACCATTGGTTTCCATGACAACGGCCCAATGTTAATTTGGAGTGATTTTCAGCCTCTGGAAAGTCAAAATTTCTCCATCTTTGAACACGTATTGCAATTTCTCTGTAGCTCTTTCATCAACAACAATAATAGTCATATGAAAGAACCATCCTTAGTCTTTTCCGTTCACGGGTAATTTTGGATTCCTTTCCTATAGCAACCGTGCACACGCATCGCGGGCGCAACATACATTTATATTTATAATACCATGATCACCTCGGTTTTCATTGTTCCACGAGGGACATTTAACAACGAACATTCCTCGCGAAAGCTCTAAGTCAAGCATCGCTCATGCATAGTAATGAGGGAAATTTAGACTAAATCTCCCTCATGAATACAATCATGAGGGAAATTTAGACTAAATGTCCCTCATGAATACAATCATGAGGGAAATTTAGACTAAATGTCCCTCATGATTATATTCATGAGGGACATTTAGACTAAATATCCCTCATTACTATGCATGAGGATGCAAGTCAGTCCCTCATATACTTTTTTTTTTTATTTTTTTTATTTTTATAAAATCTTTATTAAGATTAAAACGAATGGGCCTAGCCCAGATTACAATCTCATTTCATCTTAATTACTCTAAATTCTACATACCGATCTCTTCTTATTACAATCTTGCTACTTATGACATTCTAATTCTCAATTACTTCTTATACGACAAAACTACTACTTCTATTTTTTTGATAACCAACCTCCTCCATTTATCACGAAAAAGTATCTCATTTCACTAGCATTATCGATATCAGACATAAAATACTATTTTTCTTTTACTTGCCGACCTCCTCCACTTATTCCTCTGTTGTTACTTATTCCTCTTTAAAGGAGAACTGAAGCCTAAATTTATCTTTAAATAAAAACAAAGAGAATGTTGTGTACAATCATTTTCTAAATTAATTGCCAATTGTTTTTATTTTTATGAAGAAGAAATTTGAGTTTTAATTGTAAAAAGACATGGATTACCACTGAATTGAGCGCGGCTCACTTCAGTAATTATTCCCCATGTCTGACGTCACCTATCCCAAGGGAAAGTGCAATCACAATGTAGAGTAATTATAAGTGCATTGTATTTTCTTGAACCCGTGAGAATGTTGTGAACGGATTATAATATTCCCCATAAACGACGTCACTAACAAAAAGATTTGAGCCGACGGTAAAACGGCAAAATGGCGGATGATATTCCATATTGAACGTAAATTATGTTGATATCTAAGAAAGACTTACAAAAATTAATACTCAAGTAATAGTAATATAAGACATATCTAACTTTCTTGAACAAATAAATTTTGTCTTCAGTTCCCCTTTAATACTGAATTGCTTCTCTTCTCCTTCTATGATTGAAAAAATTGCTCCTTCACCCCCCATAGCTTTTTAAAATCCATTTCACTCATACGAGACGACTCAACACTTAGACGAAAAACAATATCCTTCTTACACTTTCTCACAATATCAATATACGGACATACGTTGTTACGGAACGTTGCACTGTTACGGAAATACCAAATATTATTCAACATGCACTCTACTACAAACATGACCAAATCTTTACGCACGCCATTGAATAAACCCAGAAAAACACACTTTACATCTACAACAAAGTCACGTGACCACTTCCTCACTACTCTCACCACCCATCCCCAAGCTTTTTTCACACGACTACATTCCAGAAAACAATGCTCAATAGTTTCACGCTTCCCACACACTGCACAACGAACAGACGTAACATTATAACCCCACCTAACCAGACTGTCACGAACCTTGGTCACTCTGTGTACAATACGCCATTTAACTTCACTCACAATATTCTCCGACAACGACTTACTAAAACCTACCCAAACTCCCTTCCATTCAGTTTTATCACATACATCATTCCAATGACGCAAACATCTAGGCTGCAACAGCTTACTATTCACCAAGAAATTGTACATCTTACTAACAACTGCACAACATTGAACGGAACATTGACGAACTTCTTCATACACAACTTTATAATACTTAGACAGAGACTCCGCACACGGTTTAGAATTATCACGCAGAAACATCCAATCATCACGTAACGTAGATAAACGAACACCCAAAAAATAACGTAAGTAACACCACATCTTACCAGACACTGATCTGTTCAACGATCCAACTACATTCGCGATATGCAATGCACGAACACGAACGCCAAAATCCACCATTCCCAGGCCTCCAGACAGCCACGGTAACAGACACGTTTCTCTCTTAATTAGCTCCACTTTTCCATTCCACACAAAACTAAACACTAACGAATTCACCTTGGACACAAACCCAACTCGGCACAATTAACATTCTTGCAACATAATCGAACTTTGACAACCCCAGTACTTTGACAATCAACACCTTACCTCTCAACGACAAACCCCTACCCTTCCACATATCTAAAACCTTCTTTAACTTTTCACATTTCGCTACCCAATTCTCATCCTCTACATTATCTCCAAACCACACCCCTAACACCTTCATCCTAACTACCCACTTCAAACCATACGGCTTGTCCTGTCTACCTTTCCATGACCCAATCCACATTGCCTCAGATTTTCCTCTATTTAATCTCGCCCCAGTCCCTCGTCCAAAAAAGTCCACCACCTCTAAGTATTTACCGACAGATACAACGTCACACAAAACCGCCGTTGTGTCGTCAGCATACTGTGATATATTAGTATGCTGACCACCCGACCCTGGCACAAGAAAACCACATATACCCTTTTCCGCACGGACACTACACGCTAGCACCTCTGCCATCAACACATACAACATAGGAGACAACGGACAACCTTGCCTAATCCCTTTCTCCAACACTATGCTTTCTGTTAACTCACCATTACAAATTACTTTAGCCGTCGCTCCCACATATAACACACTCATCCACTTTCTAAAATCCTCCCCAAAACCAAACCTCCCTAATACCCTATTCAAAAATGCCCTATCCACCCTATCAAACGCCTTCTCCTGATCTAATGTCAAAATAACCCCACCCTCTCCCGTATAATCTATATGGTCAAGTACATCCCGCATTATATTTAAATTATCAAAAATAGACCTCCCCATCACCCCACACGTCTGGTCTTCACACACAATCTCTGACATCACACTTCTCAATCGACTACTCAGTGCCTTGGAGACAATCTTGTAATCCAAATTAAGAAGAGAGATCGGCCTCCAATTCTTTAGATCTTTCCGATCTCCCTTCTTAAATGCTATTCTCACCACACTACGCACACACTCTTCAGGAAATCTCTCCACTTCAAAACACTCATTTGCCAGCTTACATACTACTGGTAGTAATGCCTCACTAAAACACTTGTAAAATTCTAAAGATAACCCATCATCTCCCGGAGTTTTCCCATTCGCCATACCCTTCATTGCATACTCTAATTCTTCCACTCTTAATAAACCCGTCACAAATCTTACGCGACTCATCAGACAACACTGATGACAATTTACTCAACAAAACATATTGTACATCTACATCCACATCTTCTAACTTAAATAACTCCCTGTAGAACAATTCAATCACTTTTCTTTTCTCTCCCTCTTCACTCCACTCCGTTCCATTCCCATCTTTCAAAATGTCAATAAAATTCCCCTGCCCATGCCCCCCACACAAATTGAAGAAAAACCGGGTAGGTCTCTCCCCCTCTTCAATCCATTTCGCTCGACTCCTTACCTTCACGCCTTCACTCTCTCTCTCCACTAACGCTCTTAACTCACCATTCAAATCACTCATACGCCCACCGACATCTTCCCCTAGAGCTAGCCTACGCCTTCAACCTAATTATTTCTTTAGTAAGAGTATCACGCATTCTTCTTCTCTCTCTTGCTTTAGCGACCGAATATCTAATGACAAATTTCTTGACCCCCTTTTTGAATCTAACCCAAAAAACATCCACCCTCTCATCTCTATATCGTCTCAAAAACTCATTCATCCATTTTCTCAGACTATTCACAAAAGTACTATCCTTCAACAATTCATTATTAAATTTCCACAAACCTTTGCTTTTACAACCCACACTACGATTTAACGACAACACAACACCATCGTGATCTGACACCCCTAGTACCTCTACAAAACAACCCGTTACAACATTCAACAAATCCTTCGAAACATAAAATCTATCTAACCTCGAACCAACTCCCTGGCCTGACCACGTAAACGAAACCGTACGCCCATGTACAGACACCCAAGCATCACTCAAATTACAATCCCTCAAAAACTTCTTCAACTCTTCGCCTCCAATCTTATTAGCACCCGTTCTCGCCGTCGTATCCCTATCATCCAACACACAGTTAAAGTCACCCCCCATTACACAATACGAATTCGGAAAAACATAATGATACAGCTCTTGGAAAAATATCTTACGATCACGAACATCCACCGGCGCATAAACACACACAAACGAATAACGTGCACTACCCCATTTAACTAAAAGACTTAGCACCCTCCCCTCAGTATCCCTACGAACATCCAGCACATTTAAACTTACACGATCACTCAACAAAATCCCTACACCCGAACTCTTTACCCCACCAAAACTCCAATAGCAATTCCCTCTCCATGCCTTTCCAAAACGCTCAGCTTTCCTTTGATTACATATAAAAGACTCTTGTACAAACACCACATTCCACTTAGACAATACTGGACCAACTATATCACGTCTCACTACAGTTGACACTCCCCGAACGTTACAAGACAATACGTTTAAACAAGCCCGATGAAAAATAACAAAGACATTTACATACTACACTCCATACGGCCCCTCCTTACATATTCAAGATACAGAAACTTCCTGAATAAATACGAAACTAAAAATAAACTTAACTTACGATATTAAACGTCTCTTTCAAGTCCAACACTTCCTGTATTTCGTCCCTTTCCTTTTTCAACTTTGCCTTTTTCCTGGAAACCGGCGACGCCGGCCTCTTCGCTGTGGGAACACGCATTTCTGTGTCCGTTTCAGACTCTGTAGCTGACTCCACTGACGATGCCTCCATGCTTGTATCCATAACTTTGTCTTTCGGTTCCAAAGCTCCGTCCTTGCCCGTTGACTCGTCATGTTCCGAGTTCAGTACCCCCGTCTCACTGTCTTGTACTGTGTCCTGCGTATCCTCGTTTCCTACCATATTGTCAGGTGTACTGTCTTGTGTAAACAGTTCTTGTGTACGTGGCACTTCACTAGGAGGGGCAAATACGAACTTCGGTATCTGAACACCAATTCCCTGATTCTCAGTGTTCCTAAATGCTTCTGTTAGCGAAGGAAAGACTGCCAACTGCTGCTCCTGAGGCAGATCCCGAGAAACCAAATGCTGCTTTACAGGTCCAACCTGTATGTCCCACTCCCCCACACCGTGTACATGAAAGCGCTTCGGGACACTCTCTTGATACATGTCCTGGTTGATGGCAACGAAAACATTCTATGTCAGTACAATCTTTTGCAAAGTGATTGGCACTTCCACATCTACGGCATGTCTGACGTTGTCCTCGGTAGAAAACTTTCACTTGAAACCCAAGAACCTTCAAGAAGCTGGGTATTTCGCGACTTACCGTCATGGTAACAGTTCTTACACCCGTTTCAATCTCCGGATAACTTGCCATTCTATCTCTCCTAAAATTATATACATGTCCAAATTCCGACAACTCAGCTTGTAGCTCTTTATTGCTCGCTTCGTAAGGCAAGTAATAAATCTTGACATATCGTCTCCTTGCGTCGACGCTTGACACAACCACAGGAAATCCGTAGATTGTAATCGTGCCCAGTTTCAGGATCTGTTCCAACGTATTCTGCAGACTCAAACGTCACCACTAACGATCCATCCTTGTCTGTTTGGATACACTTAACCGTTCCTTCGTCACAATCTGCTTCTCCATAAAGAAATTTGACAACATCTGATGGCGAGACCTTGTGTGTCACATCATGCTCAAGCGCTAACCTCACTGAGCATGCTCGTTGCTCCCCGGCACCTAGAAAGATATTAGAAGGCATTTCTCTTTCAGGATTTTCCGGCCATACAAATATATTTTTATTCATTATTAGTAGCCTCAGAAACAATGGTTGGGCTGCCTGTGCATATTAGGAAAATCATACATCAGCTGGCCACTTGAAAAAATAGATTTCTCTGAAACTTTGCATACCAGTAGGTATTCCTACCCTCATAACAAAAATATACTTTTAAGGTATCGGCACCATTGGTTTCCATGGCAACGGCCCAATGTTAATTTGGAGTGATTTTCAGCCTCTGGAAAGTCATAATTTCTCCATCTTTGAACACGTATTGCAATTTTTCTGTAGCTCTTTCATCAACAACAATAATAGTCATATGAAAGAACCATCCTTAGTCTTTTCCGTTCACGGGTAATTTTGGATTCCTTTCCTATAGCAACCGTGCACACGCATCGCGGGCGCAACATACATTTATATTTATAATCAGATGCCTTATTTTGGCCTATATGTTGGCTTCAATAACTCTGATGGTAACGCTCAGATTCTAAAGCTAATCATTGACATTTTTTAATCTGGAAATAAGTTTTCTACAACTTATATAAATGATGTTAAACTTTTCTTTCTATTTCAGAAAAGAATGCTACTTGAAAAAATATAAATAAGTTACAGCAAATGCCTCCTTTGACGTCACCGAATTAGCATATCCCGATTTCAAACCTTTATAACTCGCAAATGCGAAGCTCAAATCACAAAATACTGAAACATCCCACTATTCACTTCATATGTAATCGATTTTCAAAATAAAAAAATAAGCTTCATAAGCACTTTAAGCATCGAGGACGGGGAAGTGAGGACGACGTCAGAGAAATAATAGCACTAATTACAACATTCAATAACTTCTTGTTAGAATGTATGAAATGAGCTCGATTTGGTGTTACTTCAGCGGGCGTTCTGTGCTAAACTACAACATGAAATGCCTATATTTGACGTTGCAAAGAGAACGAGAACGTCAGTTCGATATTTGTACAGATATTTATTTTTAGTCAACCGGACAACAAAAAGACGATGTCATTCATCAAAGAGGGCGCAAATTTAGTGAAAAACACGGAAAAAGAAACAAATATGAAAACAATAGACAACAAAACACTTTAGTCGAACTTCGTCGTCCTCACGTCCCCGTCCTCGATGCTTAAGGTTTCTATTATCCGAGTATGAGAACCGTGCCGTAAGTTATGGACCGAGCGAGTTTTTTCACCTGACTACAAAGGAAAATCCAACGTTTGCCAAATATGGTATCATTGGTTTCTTTCGTTTGTCATTGTAATAATGTTATAGGTTAATTGACCAATCACAATTCGCCACATTTCCTTGACATTTTCGGGCGTCAGCTTCTGCTTGGTTTCGGTGTGATATCTTAACACGATGCAATTATATCCTTCAATTTAATTTGTATTTGTTTGTTTATTTAGCCAACAGAACACAAGAACCAAGCAGAGGAGGAAGAATTGTGAATCAAGAAAAAGACGAAAAGCAGCGGAGTGCACAGGAATACTCACTCCGACGCCAAAAGCAAAAAGAACTGTTCGACGAAGTAGAACTGGAACATTCACGCATCGAACGCGAACTACAAGATACAGAGAGAGTGAAGTTAATCGAACAATACTTAGACGATGTTTATACGCGTTACGGCGCCAGCACCAAGACTTTGCAACTAGACGTTACTTCACGCTGCAAGACCACGCCTAAACGTCAAGGTAACATCTACTCCTGGTTACCTAGGAAACAAGCACATGACAACAGCAAGCCAGCCTCGATACTGCATCCCTTCAAGGAATCCACTAACAACATCAGTATAGGTTGCGTTGATAACAAAATTGAGTTCAAAGAAAAGCAGGCAAAGAATGATGCAAAGTTCAGGTTTTTCAACGATTGGAGTAAAACTGCTTTTATTAATTACGTAAATAGTGAAGGAGAGTTTCTGATGAACGAAGCCGACCAGGATTTTTCAAGCCAGGTAAATGTTATGCCGTGTTTCAGTGATGCTACATACAAAAAACGATGGCAAAGTATAGCCAGTGACTTTAAAATGCCAAGACTGACCATGATTTCCTAGCAGATCTAGTGGGGCTATGATCGAACTCTCGAAATGAAAAAAAATCCTTTCCATCGTATACCTAGTTGAATGTAGCTATGACCGCAAGGATGTCTGGGAAAGAGACAATGAATGTAGCTATGACCGCAAGGATGTCTGGGAAAGAGACAATGAGTATACCTAGTTGAATGTAGCTATGACCGCAAGGATGTCTGGGAAAGAGACAATGAGCGGTCATTTAAAAGAGGGTGACAAACAAATATCATATGCTAACAAACAAGTGGCCCTCTGAAGCTACAAAACTTGTAATATACTTGTAATACAGCTGACTTGTCTTTCTTCTGTCTTTAGTTCAAAGATCCCAGTTACTGGATGAAGAAGCATCATCAGAATGGAGTAGTATTGAAGTCAAACTTGAAATAAAAACTTCTGTACAGAGATATTTAATACTTTTGTAATAAAGGTTGTCTATAAACGAAGCAACACGTAATCAACAACTGTGTGATGGTTTACAGTGTGAGAGGGGTCGTTTTACAGTGGGGGAGGGGTCGTTTTACATGGGAGAGGGGTCGTTTTACATGGGAGGGGTCGTTTTACATGGTCGAGGGGTCGTTTTACAGTGGGAGAGGGGTCGTTTTACATGGTCGAGGGGTCGTTTTACATGGTCGAGGGGTCGTTTTACATGGTCGAGGGGTCGTTTTACATGGTCGAGGGGTCGTTTTACATGGTCGAGGGGTCGTTTTACATGGTCGAGGGGTCGTTTTTACATGGTCGAGGGGTCGTTTTACATGGTCGAGGGGTCGTTTTACATGGTCGAGGGGTCGTTTTACATGGTCGAGGGGTCGTTTTACAGTGGGAGAGGGGTCGTTTTACATGGTCGAGGGGTCGTTTTACATGGTCGAGGGGTCGTTTTACAGTGGGAGAGGGGTCGTTTTACATGGTCGAGGGGTCGTTTTACATGGTCGAGGGGTCGTTTTACATGGGAGAGGGGTCGTTTTACATGGGAGAGGGATCGTTTTACATGGGAGGGGTCGTTTTACATGGGAGAGGGGTGGTTTCAGGGGCGTAGGCATAGGAGGGTCTTAGGGTGTCTGTGACCCCTCTTCCTCTGGGTCTACTCTTTAAATTTATGTTTGAGGGGAGGGGGGGTTTGGTGGTGAACGATGACAAGCCGCGCTTGCATGCCCCATGCTCGCTTTGTCTTGAAAACTACACAGAACACACCCACCATTTACAATATACAAGTAACAAAACTGAACGAGCTATTTATTTATCATAACTAATTGAAATACTTGAAAGTATCCTCTCCCCTACTAGAGTGCACATTTAGTAGTAACTTGGTTATAAATGTATTACTAAGTAACTATAAAACTCATAACCCAACTCTGTAGTGGGTACATGTATTTATAAGGCCTATTGCCTGGCTTGTCGGTACTCGACTCTAACTTCTATAAACTTTGTCTCTTTTACTAGTTGACTATACGATATTTAGTAGTAACATGGTTATAAATGTATTGACTAAGTAACTATAAAACTCATAACCCAACTCTGTAGTGGATACATGTATTTATAAGGCTTATTGCCTGGCTTGTCGGTACTCGACTCTAACTTCTATAAACTTTGTCTCTTTTACTAGTTGACTATACGATATTTAGTAGTAACATGGTTATAAATGTATTACTAAGTAACTATAAAACTCATAACCCAACTCTGTAGTGGGTACATGTATTTATAAGGCTTATTGCCTGGTTTGTCGGTACTCGACTCTAACTTCTATAAACTTTGTCTCTAAAACTCATAACCCAACTCTGTAGTGTGTACATGTATTTATAAGGCTTATTGCCTGGCTTGTCGGTACTCGACTCTAACTTCTATAAACTTTGTCTCTTTTACTAGTTGACTATACGATATTTAGTAGTAACATGGTTATAAATGTTGACTATACGATATTTAGTAGTAACATGGTTATAAATGTTGACTATACGATATTTAGTAGTAACATGGTTATAAATGTATTACTAAGTAACTATAAAACTGTAGTGGGTACGTGTATTTATAAGGCTTATTGCCTGGCTTGTCAGTATTCGACTCTAACTTCTATAAACTTTGTCTCTTTTACTAGTTGTCTATACGATATTTAGTAGTAACATGGTTATAAATGTATTACTAAGTCACTATAAAACTCATAACCCAACTCTGTAGTGGGTACATGTATTTATAAGGCTTATTGCCTGGCTTGTCGGTACTCGACTCTAACTTCTATAAACTGTGTCTCTTTTACTAGTTGACTATACGATATTTAGTAGTAACATGGTTATAAATGTATTACTAAGTCACTATAAAACTCATAACCCAACTCTGTAGTGGGTACATGTATTTATAAGGCTTATTGCCTGGCTTGTCGGTACTCGACTCTAACTTCTATAAACTGTGTCTCTTTTACTAGTTGACTATACGATATTTAGTAGTAACATGGTTATAAATGTATTACTAAGTCACTATAAAACTCATAACCCAACTCTGTAGTGGGTACATGTATTTATAAGGCTTATTGCCTGGCTTGTCAGTATTCGACTCTAACTTCTATAAACTTTGTCTCTTTTACTAGTTGACTATACGATATTTAGTAGTAACATGGTTATAAATGTATTACTAAGTCACTATAAAACTCATAACCCAACTCTGTAGTGGGTACATGTATTTATAAGGCTTATTGCCTGGCTTGTCGGTACTCGACTCTAACTTCTATAAACTGTGTCTCTTTTACTAGTTGACTATACGATATTTAGTAGTAACATGGTTATAAATGTATTACTAAGTAACTATAAAACTGTAGTGGGTACATGTATTTATAAGGCTTATTGCTTGGCTTGTCAGTATTCGACTCTAACTTCTATAAACTTTGTCTCTTTTACTAGTTGACTATACGATATTTAGTAGTAACATGGTTATAAATGTATTACTAAGTAACTATAAAACTGTAGTGGGTACATGTATTTATAAGGCTTATTGCCTGGCTTGTCAGTATTCGACTCTAACTTCTATAAACTTTGTCTCTTTTACTAGTTGACTATACGATATTTAGTAGTAACATGGTTATAAATGTATTACTAAGTCACTATAAAACTCATAACCCAACTCTGTAGTGGGTACATGTATTTATAAGGCTTATTGCCTGGCTTGTCGGTACTCGACTCTAACTTCTATAAACTTTGTCTCTTTTACTAGTTGACTATACGATATTTAGTAGTAACATGGTTATAAATGTATTACTAAGTAACTATAAAACTCATAACCCAACTCTGTAGTGGGTACATGTATTTATAAGGCTTATTGCCTGGCTTGTCAGTATTCGACTCTAGCTTCTATAAACTTAGTCTCTTTTTCTAGTTGACTATACGATATTTAGTAGTAACATGGTTATAGTCTTTTTGGTTGAAGACTTGTTGTGTTGTTCCCTACTGTACTCTCCCACTTGCCTTCCTTGCTTAATGACACCGCTGACCAGTGGTATTGCTGGAAGAAATCACAAAATCAATCGTGTTGGTTTGATGTAGGAGTAACGATTTCCCTTTTTATCTCTAATGGAGATTATTTACAGGCGTTTTCCTTACCCAGAACTGAACCCACGGCTACAAATATGTTTTGCTAAAAAAAAGTATTATGTTATGTATTTTTTTAGAATTTCTGTTCCACACGACCCCACAAGATTTAGCTTTAAATAATATCGTGTTTAAATAAAAGTTATTGTATTGTATTGTCAGAGAATATAGCCAGTTCTTCAACGAAGTTCAACGATAATGTCCTCGACCCAGAATTATTTTTCTCGTCTTTCTTGAGACTGCGCGATAAATGAAAGTGCGGGTTCAGTTCTGGGCAGCGGTTTCCTTGTATCGAGACCGGTGAAGATGTTCATTGTCGTCAAAACATTGCACTGGGCTTGCATCAAACGACTGGAGTCGTTTACCTCGAAGGAAGAGAAAGGTCGCTCTGCCACCATGCAGGGTAATTAAGAGTCGCTTTGTAATAAACAGAAACGAAACTTGAAAACTCTTTCAGCTCGAAGAAAGAAAACTAAAATAGACCGATTTCATTCCAAGGAAAGACTGACATCATGATCTTGTAAACTCTTCTATATTTTGATTGACGGAAACCCAATGCAATGTTTTGGGAAAGCGCCTGTAATATGTGTGCTAAACACTTGGTTTTAAACAGGAACTCTCGTACATTTTAATATGTTAAAGAATATGAACTACTAAAAGAAAAAAGAAAAAGAATATGAACCACTTTGGATAAGTATAGCAGGTTTCAGGGGCGGATCTAGGGGAGGGGTGCAGGGGGTGCGCACCCCCCTGGATGAGCTGATATCTACTGCGTTATTGGCGCTCGAGTTTGTGTACGTCCTGGTCATAAATGGTGCACCCCTCCTAAAAGATGGTGCACCCCCTCCTAAAAGATGGTGCACCCCCTCCTAAAAGATGGTGCACCCCCTCCTAAAAGATGGTGCACCCCCTCCTAAAAGATGGTGCACCCCCTCCTAAAAGATGGTGCACCCCCTCCTAAAAGATGGGACCCCCTCCTAAAAGATGTGATCCGCACCCCCCTAAAAGATGGTTACACTAAATCTGGTGCTGGGTTAACTAAATCTGTGCGCATGTTTTGTTAGCAATTAGGCTTTTCATGCCATGTTGATCTATCCAAAGGCTTACCTTCACTCATACAAACTTGGCTTTCACTACGTTGAGGATTTCTCTTGCAAGTTCTAAAGCTTGTGTCGCCATGTTTCTTGTGTAAATATCGTGGGGAATGTTGGGACACTGAACACGGTCTGGATAGCGCATGCGTGTAGAGTCTCCAAGAAGACATTCCATAGAGTAGGCCAACGATATAAGCTCAGAGTTGCCGAGACTGGAAGCGATTCCTGATAGATTATGAGTACTGCTCTTGTCTGCATCTCGGGAATATTGTGCAGCCTTGAGGGCTTTTTCTGCAGACTAAACACATGAGATGAAAATTGTAATAAGTAAGCGAGACTTGTACCCAGGGCACTGTTTTGCTAGCAACGCCTAGGGACTTTTTCCACGCTGTGTGTATAAGCATCTATTAACGATCTCGAAGTTTAAAGGTTTTAAAGGCCATTAATAGATGCTTGCATGTTACATCAGGTATTATAATTGGATTTGTCTTCTGCAAAATAATCAAAGTGAATTGAAATTGGTTTAATTTTTACTTTTCGAAACTTTGTTGTGTTAGAGACTGTACTTATGGACAACAATAACATGCAGTGATTGGTATAAAACCTGACTGGTTATTTTTATAATAGAAAATAACTATTAATGTTAATGAAATATGATGATGATGATGATTACTATTATGAATATGATGACGATTATGATGACGATTTTAATTACGGATGGAAATATCAGTTGGAGAGGTCATTGGCAGTGTTATTGATGATGATTATATTATTATTATTAAATAGGATGTTTCTCGGATAGCTATGTTCTATTTATTGTTGATATTATGCTGCTTACGAGCTATTGTTTTCTTTTATATTTATTAGTTATTTATAAACACATTGCAATTGAAACTGTGCATAATGCGTTTGAAGAACTATCACGATGATCATGATTACGATGCTGATTACTATGATGCTGATTACTATGATGCTGATGATTATAATACGATGACGATGACGATTACGATGATGATTACGATGTCTCACCTGATGACACTTGAAGCAAGCCCATTCATAGGAGGGTCTGTACTCAATTACGTCATTGCTTGCTGCATTGAGATCCTTAGTGGCTTGCCTGTACCATCGTGTTGCTTCTCCAGGTTGAGGATTACATCGCCGGTAAGATGATGAAGAACATCCGCCACTAAAGTAAGAGCTTCTCTGGGTTCCGTGGTCTCGAGCACGACCTGACCATCTTCTGTAGTAACTGGAAAAGTTCCCATATCCAGCAGAACTCCAAAAATTTCCTGCTCGTTGTGGATCAACACCGGTTTCCAAGCGCATGATTTCTGCTTGAATGAACTTGAACACCTCTGTACAGAATTCTTCATTTCCAGGGTTTTTATCAGGATGCCAAGTGAGGAACAATCTCTTGATGATTTTCTTTCTCTTTTCTTCAGGAAGATGCCAAGCTTCTTCCAGAGTCTTTCTGACTAGTTGTTTTGCCTCATCAAGGTTATCAGGCTTCACCTCTTGTTGTTCTGCAGTTTCAGATCCAGTGAAAACTTCAATCTCCAGTCCTTCACTTCCTTGTTTGCGGCGACAAAATTTGTACAAATCTACGGCATCAACAACAATAAGTTCCTTGCCAATATCAATTCTGTATCGTTTCGTAATTGGTGAAGCTTCTTCTCCTGATGGCACTTCTTCCATAATGATGGCATAGATGTACGTTGCAGCGCCATCCTCATCACGAAGGCTCGGGTCATCAAGCTCGTAGCCCACGTACTCTCCAGGATAGAAGACTGTAAATGCGTCTACAAGAAGGTGTTGGTCTTCGATGTGAATAAAGTTCCCAGGTGTTGGAAAACAAGTTGCTTCTGCTTCCAAATATGTATTATCTTCTCGTATCTTCAAGCTATCGAGTAATGGTCTTATTTCGTCAGGTGGTTTAAGTAGCATCATCGGAAGATGAACTAGTGAATCTCCAAGTAGGTGTCCCGTTATCCGATTAATAATCTGAGCAACCCTTGAAAGGTATTCTTTTAAATCCACCTTCTGTTCAACGTAGATGTTCCATACTTCCTGGTTTCCTTCTTCTGTCTTCTCCTCGAAGCAGGCCACTTCTGCCTCACTTTCTGGTATCGTTTTTCCTTCGCAAACGAGCCTTGTTCGCAGGCCTGGAACGCTGTATACATGAATGCAACGTAGACTTTTTTGTACGTTTCTCAGAATATCATCCTTTGTCCTCATGTCACGTTCATTGTAAAGAGCGTGTTTTATTAAACGAGTTAACCCAAAACAAAACTCATTCGATGTTAGAATCTGTCTCAACTGCTGAGCCGCGGCACTGGAAATAAAGGTTGTAGGTTGACCGTTTTCGACAAGAGTTTCGTGTACAAAAGAAGTCAGCTTGCGAGGTCGGATAGATTCTGGTAACTGGTTTATCAGAGAGTCATCGTTATCCACTCTCAGTTCACATTCCTCGAGCTTAACGAAAAGCAATCTTTCAAATCCTTCCAGACGCTCTTTGAAATGAGGTGCATCGTTGTAGAAAATCTCAGTAGATTTTCGTAAAAATACCAATTTCAAGTTAGGGTCAACTGGATTTCGTTTGACTCCTGGTAAGTAGAGTGACGGGAGGTCCGAGGTAGTGACTTCACTATCCTTGTTAATGGACTCAAATAAGCCTTTGGTGGCCTTAAAGGCTTTAGTAGTCTCGTTGGGATCCAATTTGCTGTCCTTGCATTCCCTACGAATGTAATCAAGAACCATGGCATACTGTGCTGGAGAAACTATGCTGGTTGCTCCGAGTTTCTCAAACAATGTAATGCAACCAGCTAATATGGGAGGAACTCTGAACAGGTATGGGTGGATTTCATCAACTGACTTCAATTCAGCAACTATTTGTCTCGGGTCTACAAAGCGCTTACCATCCTCAACAACAATGCAGCGAGTCTTCTGAAGCCCAGTCGTTATGGCACTTTCGTCGTTCTGGAGGTTGGTCTGTAAGAACTGGTAAATGTGTGTCATCACATTAATCACGACTGATGAGTCTTGAAAATTATTGTCGTCATATCTCTGACAGAGTACACGGCAGACGTTATTACAGTGGTTAACCACCATCTCGACTGTTGGACTTTTAAGGGACTCTAGTCTTCTGATTATTTCATTCTTGTAATTTACCATGTTGTTTAAGTTATTTCCTTTGTTATAATGTGAGTTAAAACGATTCGAAGAGATGAGTGGATTGGCATAGTCGGGTAAAATGCTGGCATTGGTCCATGTGATTAAACTAAAGGTGTTGCTGAATCGGTTGGGCGAATTCGAAACGAGAGAACCTTTAAAGCAGATACACGTCCTTCTACCAAATGGCACATGGATTTCTTCAAGATCGGCGCCAACTTTCTCTGGGAAGATGAAACAAATTTCTTTCACATCATCAAGTATTGAACTGGTCGCAACGTTTTTCATTTCAAAAAGATGCGAAACCAAAGTTGTCGACTTCTTTCTTGTTTCTTTATTTGGCTGCCTTTGACCTTCTTCTTCAACTTCACGGGCGAACTGCAGAAATTGTTCATCAGTTACTTCATAAATTAGTCCAATTTTACGAAGAAACTTTAGCCAATAGTAGTCGCAAAATGGATCTACTGGAAACATTTCTTGTCGATTTGCAAACATGACTTTGAACACTTCAATGGAAGGGTCATAGAGAGTACAAGCTTGTCTCAATGAACCATCTCTTCCGAGGTCAAATTTGAGGTTGTAGAGGGCTTGAAGAAGCTTTTCCTTCTTAGCTTCGCTTGCATTTGAAACTTGGAGTGTATTCTTGACGATGTCTAATTCTAGTTCACTCAGCAACTCTCGAACAAACGTTAAGTGGGCCAACCTCGCTTCTTTGCTCATCTCTTGGAATTTCTGAAAAATTATATCACAGTATACATCCACTTCATCTTTGGAATCACATCCCAGAAAGTTATAAAGCTGCTCCAAGCTGTCATAGTGGGTAAGAAACACAATTCCATCTGTTGCTTCCCATTTATTCATATCGTTCTTTGGAATTCTCCTGGGTAGAACGAATGCTTGTTTTCCACTTATGCTGATGAGATCACCATGAACAGTTGGATAAAACGGAAGTGATTTCAGATCTTCTGCATCCTTTGGCTGGAGCTCTACTTTGTGGTCATTAAAATACTTCAACACAGCTATACTTGGGAGAAGACCTTGGAATGATGCTGGGTCAAATTTTAATTTCTGCAAAAGAACTGACAAAAATGACCGTGGATCACTTAGATTGGAGACAAGCTGTTGCGGGATCACAACTGAACTTGTAGGGAAGGTTGAATATTCACTCCCTCGAAGAAGTGTACAATTAAGTTCTGGAAGGCACATGTTGTGAATAGAGTCCCTCAAGTCTAGAGATGAAATTGAGTCTCTTGAAAAAAGCACAGTTTCAGCCATATGTAAAGGAACAAGGAAATGTTTGGCATGTGAAGGACGAACTACTTCCGTAGCTGGAAGGAGACACCAGTCCTTAACGGGATCGAGAGCCTCTTGAATTAATTGCTTCTTTTCCATCACCTTCTTGCGTTGTTTCTCTTCCATTTTATTTGTACATCCCATTGCTGCTTGACTGTTTGTTTGTTGATATTTTACATCGTGTTCACTTAAAATTGGTTCCACAAAATGCGAAAAGAACCTCCAGAAGTGCCCGATCCATCCGCCAGACGGCAACTTGTTGTCCTTGTCGATCAACGGATTCCAGTTGATGTACTTACTAGACGATTTGTAAGACGACTCATCCAGCACCCTTGGAAGAAGTCTTGCAAACTCGGCGACGTCAAACACTTTAAGAACTTGGGGCATGCTATTCTTCTTGCCTTGGCCATAGAAAACAGAGTTGTAAAGTGTTCTATGGACAAACATGTGACGACAGTTGGGAAGTAAATCAAAGAACTCACTCAGGAAAACTGGCTTTGATTGATCAAAAACTCTAAGTTGATCATCTTCAGTCAATAAGAGCGGTAGACCCTGTAGTTCTTGGCAGAAACATTCTTCTTCTTTGCAATAGTTAAGAACCAGAATCAAGTTGTAGATATTTTGAAATGGTGTGCTTTCGACTGGTGCAGGTAATGATCCAATATTATTGGTTAGCACGTTAGTAGAACTGTACGTGCGGAAAAAGGAAATAACCTCTTTGGGAGAAATGCAATTTACGCTGATAGTGGAATCCACAAAGCACTGGTAAATTCTCATAGGCATGTACAGCAAATTAAACCCCACAGCAAGCAAAATGTCTCTCATGCTTAAGACACTCACTTTCTTCGATATGACTTCGACCTTTTGAGATGTGAAGAACTTCAATGGCTCGTATAATATATTATTAAAGAACGCTTTGTCATGATCTTCTCCTGTTGGTGGAAACCATTCAATTATCACCTCATCTGTTGTGCAGATGTGGCGCAATACTGGGAGAAGACGACTCCTTCTTGAATTCATATGACGGTACACTTCTGTAGCAAGGACTTTCCAGTACGACGCGCTCAAATTCAAAGAAGGGAAAAAACTTTCATAGTGTGAAAGGAAACGTTCTGCTTCATACCGGCCTCCTATCGACATGGCAGATCGTCTTGGCATTCCCATTGTCCTCAATGTCGCAAATTGAGATTTCTTTCCCCTCTTAACCACTTGAAAGTACGTCCTGTTATCAGCTGCCACGACCAAAGAGATAAACTGTCTTATCTCTTCCAACATGACAACATAACACGGGGCAACCACTTGCCGTAAAATGATGTCATTCCACTTGCTTCGGTAATCGCCTGTGTCGCTTCTCCAAAGGTCTCGTCTTCCCTCATTGTTGAGGGCAAAGTGCCCATTAATATGAATGGGCAGCCCTGTTTCGAAAGGGAGAGGAAGGAAGCAATACGCTTTTCCTGGAGGTTTGGTTGTTGACGAACTACTAATCAAACACGCAACACCTCCACGAGGAAGAAGACCAAGATCTTGTCGCTGATATGCTATACCGATTTCTACTTCCTGACAGATTTCTTCGGTGCACTCCCAACCAATTTGTTGCACGACCAGCCAATCTTGACAAAGACCTCGACTATCTTTAAGATGAAGAACATAGGACACCTTTCGCAATGGAACTTCAGTTATAGACATTTCTCTACTTTGTAATTGATTTCCAATCGATTTGGTGTAGCTAGAAAATTCATGTCGCTTCTTTTCATCCTCTGCAGACATCGATGCTTCGACGTGGAATATCGTCTTGACATTCCCATTGTCTTCAATTTCGCAAATTGAGATTTCTTTTACACTGTTGACAAAAAGTAACGCCTCAAGAATCTCCTCTTGAAAATTATTCACCAGGGAATTGAGTTTTTCAGTTGTCATTGGTTTGCTGCTGATTTTGGACGTCTCGGCCATTTTCTCATCGCGAAGTGGAAATCTAAACATCGTCCCACTGTCAATGGGAAAGTGTTGCTCAAGAAAACATGGCAATACATCTGTAAACCTTTCCCTAAGGTACTCAAGATCTTTGTACATTACTCCAGGAGTCTCTGGGCTGGTAGAAGGAGCATATTTCAAATTAGGGTCAAATATACACATTACCTCTCCAATCTCCTCCCCTTTGGATATAAAGGAGGGCACATCCGTCAGATGATAGACTGCATTGAACCCAATACCGTACTGACCAGTCTTGTTTGGGTCGTCTCCTTTGTTTCCTTCACCAAGGTTCTGTATTCCTATGATGTCACTGTTGGTGAATGGGGCATTATTGTAAACACAAAGGGCTGGTCCTTGAAGGGGTTTCCAGCTGTCTTCGAACACTCGTTCAACGGGATGTTTTCGTGGATCTTTGATAAAACAAATCTTACTGGCCTTAGAATCATCTGCATTCTGGAGAAGTTCTTTCATGATTGATCCATCACATGGATAACCTGTCAGGATACGTTTAAGTCTGTTCGTTAGTTTCTCCTTCTGTCCAAATGGAATGCCGATTACAAGCCTGGAAAGTGATTGCTGTCTTCTTGACTTCACACCAAGTGCAATGCACGCCACTGGGGGGAATACCGCCACTCGCATAAATGATTCCTTTTTCATCGGGCATCCAGTAACAGTCCTTGATGCAAACTTCTGATGATGATCTCATGATTTTATCAGAATCAGGTAAATAGATATCCCCATACTGTGCCACTACTTCTCTTGATAAAATGCGCACTTCTTCCATAGCTTCAACCAGCAAATCTAACAAGACTTTTACTTGAGCTTCTAGATCACTGCTGATTGAATTCTCGCCATGGTCTTCCCTCACTTTCCTAAGGGTATTTATGTAATCGTGAATTTCAAAAGATTCTCGGACTCCAACTACCCTGAGTAATTCAGCGAACTTCTGCTTATACAAAGGAGGTACCATACATAAGTATGGTAGAAAGCGCACTCTGCTAGTGAATGCAATCTGGCTTGCATGAAGGAACTGGTTATCAACGAGAACAAACTTCAATGGAGCCAGAAACTCTTTCACTTCTTTCACTTCTTTCTCACTGCTGTGTGTATAAAGACGCTGGAAATATTCGTACAATTTCGCACAAGCCTTTTTCAATTCGCTGTTACTGTCGGTGTCTCTGGAAGCTTCTTTTGTCGTGATAACAGTTTCAAGCTGTAACTTTGCTGCAGTTAACGAAACGCTCTTCTTTATTTCTAAAAGCTTTCCAACTCTCGAGTTCCAGTCAAGCTTACCACATCCATCATCTCCTTCGTTTAGAATCGGTGCACTTGCGCTCACCAAATACTTCAAGCTTTTTGGATAAAGGTTATCTGCAGCTAAGAAAGCAGTTTGCTCATATTCATCTCCTTTCCATTTAAAGGGGAACGTTTGGGGCCTTTTCAGAATTGGGAGGAAGCACGTTCGCTGCAATTCCGCTTTGATTTCACTGTCAACGTGTTGGTCTCGCAAGAGCTTGTCTTCAATGAACGCAAGCAGCAACTTTGTTCGCTTTACAGACTGTTCATAGGATCCAAGGGTTGTGACGCTCCTTGCTCTCTCTATAACTTCATTCCAATCAAGGTCATCTTCACGCATACCCAGCTTCTTCAATTTGAGCAGCCGTTCGTCGGTACAAAGCTCCGTGCCATAAGGAAACTTCCCATCGTCAGATTTATACAACTGTGCTGCTTTCCCATATGGATGGATCAGATCTTTAGGATACTTAAGTTGATGTCCTGTTGGAGAAGCAGGAATGCAGGGGTGGTCACGTACCAGATCGTTAAGCACAGGCGAAGTATCGTCAATTGCGTACAGCACAAGGGAATCTCTTGTTCTTGCTTCTAGCACGTTAAGAAAGGGAAAAACAACCTTCTTAAAGAAGGATTCTTTGTCAAAACAACGTTCCATTATCTTCTTTCCCAATCCATATTTCTCAAATGAGTGGAAAATCTGATCAGGTATGTCAAGAACAAATAAAGATTGTGACTTCGCAAAACAGTGCAGTGCATTTTGAGCAGCTTCGTTGATTCGTGTGTCATTCTTAAAAGAAGGCTCTAGAAAAACGACGCTGTCAATTTCTAACCACGTTACACCATCTGAGAATAGTTTAAGAGGTGGTATCTGAGCGCCAGGTAATCCAAAACATAACTTGCTGTAAAACTCTGATGCTAATCTATGACAGTGTCCTTGTAGAACTTCATGGCCTAGAGGCCAGAGTAAGTGGTACTCGGAGCCACTCGAGCAGGTCGTCTTTAAATCCTCCAGGAGGCCAATGTACGCTTGGCAAACAACCTCACTCATCAAAATCTTGTTCCAATTAGCACTACGGTCAAACTTATCATCTTCTGTCATCTCACGCAGATGGCGTCTGCTGTCGTCTACTGCAAAACATCCATTTATGTGAACTGGAAGTCCACTATGGATGGGAAGTGGAAGAAAGCAAAATACACTACCACACTGAAGGGAGGTGTCGTCTTTACAGCTAGTTTGACTATTAGGAATGTGTCTTATTGGCTTTGGCATGAAATGCCCAGAGGGCGTTTCTACAAGCTGCGCTGCAACTCCAGCTGTGGGAAGAAGGCCTTTGGAGTGAAGTGACATTTCAAGAGCGCTGCCACTTACCATACAAGAGTGAACTAGCCAGGTAGTTTGCTTGTCTGAATTCCCATTGCTATCACGACTAAAAAACTCATTGCCATATGTCGATATTTTGCTCTCACTGGTAAGTATCAGGGCTGATTTCATCAAAACTTGAGCGGGAGGTATCGTTCCTTTATCGGTAACTTTCAATAAATCCGACGACACTCTCAAGATGTTGCTTTGTTTAACAAAGTCCTGCTTCTGTTGGGTCAAACTCTGCACTGGGATCGATAACGAGACTTCCCGTGTGAGTCGGTGGATAACGTTGACACATGACTTTGAAATGGAGAACAACTCAATCGGCTGTGGGACTCCGGTCTTTTCGTTGCTCAGATGGTACACACGAATAGTAAGCACATTCTGTGTGAACAGCAACAAGGACTCTGAACCAAACAACAGCATTCTAAGTAGCTCTTTGACTTGCTTAACATCGTAGTGAAGTTGCTTGATGCCACTTTTGTGCGCCTGGGTCTTTGTTCGTAGAGGAAACCTAAAGAGTGTCCCGTCGTATGACTTGATCGATCCATCTGGTCGAAGATCGCAACCAAAGACGCCGTTGTAGGGCTTAAATTGATTGGCAAGCCTACGGAGAGTTTTCGTCGTTAGATTAAACTTGATTCCTGGTTTGCTCTTGTCTCGTATTGCCTTCCCAAGGTAAGTGGTATGAGGATCCAGTATAACGATCGATTCTCTACTTACGAAGCTAGGCACATCAGTCAGGTTGTACACCGAGTTAAACCCAAGACCAAATCGTCCAATCTTTCCTGTGTCTTCTTCTTTAGTAGCTGCATTCAACTTAACGATGTTCTGAAAGTCGTCATTTGTGAAGACAGCATCATTATAGGACCAGAGAGCAGGACCCTGGCACTCTTTCATGCCTTCATCAATCAAGTGTGTCATTGCATCATCATTTGTGCGTTCGTCGTATAGGAATCGTACTTCTGTAGCTCCAGCGTCATCAGCATTTTGGATCAGTTCTTTAGGAACCGATAGGCCATCAGTATAGCCTTCCAATAAACCTTTAAGGCGGTCTAACAGTGACTCAGACTGGCCAAAGCTTTCCCCCATTTCTAGTTCATCTGCATCAAGGATTCGACTCATTAAAGTGGGAACCCCTAAGACTTCTGCTGTTGCAGTAGGGATATTGCGATGTATAAACTTGATCTTCACATCATCTGTGTCATCAATATCAATAACATCATGGCCTTGTTTCAGCCACTCCCGGTCACAGTAGGTGCACTCATCTACCGGAACGAGTTCCAAAGACGTATCATCTTCAACATTTACAGGAACAAGAAGGTTTTCTCTAAGTCCTGATTCAAGGGCTTCTCCATTTTGAGGTTTGAGGACATTCAGGATATCAATAGAGTACTGCAAATCACGTTTTACGTCATAACAACTTGTGTTGTGATTGTACTCGAGCTCGACGTGCCTTTCTTTGATTCTGCGCAAGATGTTCAACAACAGATTGTTGTCGCATTCGAGTTTCATACCACATTTTGAAAAGAATGTAGCGAACTCTTTGGTTTCGCTTGGCAGAGAGCACAGGTAAGGCTGCAGGTTGAACCAAGGAACGTACAGAATTACTTCACTAGGGGAGGAGAACCCATCACCATTCCATACCCACTTGTGTATCTGCTGCACGTTAAGGTCTCCTATCACATTGTTGATGTCTTGTGAAGCAAGATATCTATAAATTGCTTTGATCACACTGATGAAGGTGTTTTTCTCTTTTTCCTGATAAGATAAGATGACGTTTCTAAGATGGCTGATTACTTCATCTATAGCTGGTTCTTTGTCCCAACCAAAGCAATGGGAAACTTGTGAATTGTCTTGCACGTCCACTAAGGTTTTGGAGCTTCCGACAAGGTAGAGGAACTTTGCTGATGTTGCATCTTTTGGACAGGCAAAAGAACTTTCGTATTTTCTAAGCAAGGCAGTAGGATACGTTTCTGACCTCTTATCAAACACAGGAACCCATGGCATAGAATTCAGTTGGGATAAGAGATCAGTTGTTGAGTTCACGAGCTTGTGTTGGAGCAGTAATGGAGCATGTTGTAAACGTTCCAGTATAGCTTCGGATTTGGTTGTCGCTTTCATCACGTCTTGTATTTCATTTACCATTCTAGCGCTGAATAGAATATTGGAAGCAGTCACATCTGTCTCTTTCTTGAGACCCAGTGCCCTCAAATGCACAAGAACGTTGGACTTTGCGTAATAAGAACCCACTTTGGGGAATTTTTCTGGCTCGTTCAGAAACATCTCTGTGAGATTTTTATCCTCCGGATCAAACATCTCTCCAGGTTTCTTTCTAGTGTTGCCCACAGACATAATAAATGGAAGGGATGTCAGCAGTCTTTTGATTTCTTCAAAACCCTGTCCGTGATACATGTTAAAACGATTAAGGGTGTACTCAACCAGCCCATCAATGTCTGTATCAGAGTACATACCATGCAGAGCATGGCTAAGCATTATCTTCACAAGTTCCACGTGGCTCATCGGTACAGTGCCAAGCAACTGGGCAAGAGTTTTACTGTTGCCGTCACGGAGATCCACCATGTCGGTACATAAACGCACAGGGGGGAAATCGTCAACTGGGGCGGCAAGTGGAACTTCCAACAACGAAACATGGCGCGATTGTCCTCCAGATCCAGGATGAGTGTTAAACAGCTTCAGCTTTTTCAGAAAATCTCTTTCCTTCGGCGTGAGCGTGGCTATGCGGGATAAGAATCCTCGCAAGGGTCTCATATCGGAGAAAGACAAGACAGACATAGATTGAGGATTACTGATGACTGCCATAATGAGAGCATCCAAAACGCCTTTCGGATTTGGTGGATTGACATAATCAGGAACAAGAGTGTGATGCCTCATTAAAAACACAGGCAAGTTCTTCAAAACGATTACACCAAAAGGAGACAAAACATTAGAAACTGAGCTGTCTATCTGTTCACGATTGAAGGATTGGAGGACCAGACTCGATGGTCGCTGGATTCGGACAAGCTGAATCTCCTTCTTGTTTTCCATTGACACAGGTATCAGGGGAAGGCCACGAAAACCGTGCAACCCATTGGTGTCGTTGAAATGCCTACCAAAGTACCCCCACAATTCCTCCAACCATTGAAATGTAGGATGGTTTGATTTTCCAGGGTGCCATATCACGTGGCCGTTTGACTGTGTCCATTCAGTTGGCAATGCCTCATGGAGATGATTTTCAACAGCAACTTTATCAAAGTCACGTAGCTGCGTGTAGCCTATTAAAGAGAAGAAAAATGTCAATAAAAGAAAATGAAAGTTATTTACAGTATTTACTGCACATGCTGGGCTCATGCAGAGGCGAAGCCTTGTGGCGGAAATGGATTATTTAGGCAAAAATGTAGCAGAAAGTGATAAACTGACAAAACTACTGAAGCGAATAAAGCTAGTGAGATCAACAAATGCAAACTCAACAAATAAATTACCTTGTCGAACTGCATTCTCCAGCTTCTTCTTGATATCCACATCAATATCTGAATCGAGGAACTTTGCCAGCATTCCAGGAAGCAAGGATTTTGGGTGGTCAGGTGAATCAATGTAGACAGCATTAATACAAGTAGAGGATTTCTTCATGAAATCAGTGAACGTCTTGTTAGACAATGGCAGAAGCTGAAGACCTTCAAGATCACTGAATTTAGAATCACTGAGAACATACTTTAGAAGAGACAGCTTTTGATTGTATGGAAAGGTAACGTAGTCAGCACGAATGGACTTTAAAGTTGCTCTCACTAAACCGGGTGTAATTTCCTTGATGGAGCCAGCAGTGAATACTGCTGTTCGTACATGTGTCGGGACCGTCACAATCTTTTGACCAACTTTATTCAACAAGTCGACAATGGTTTTCCCAGACTTCTCACTTTGTAAGTTGTTGAATATGACATCATTCAGCGTGCACCAAACTCCGCCACCTGCTTTGCTGTACAAGACCTTGTCAGCAAACAATAACGTGAACAACGGCTTTAGAATTACTCGCCATTTCACGTCAACTTTGTTGAAATCCGGCCAAGCTGTATAAGCGATTTCGCTCGGCATCCCTTGAGAAATGATGAAAAATATAAGCTCAGCATATGCTTTTGGTAGCACTTCATGTAATAATCCCTTATTCCAAAGCAACGACTTGTCTGTAAGGTTCGTCTGGCCAGCACTTGGCCATTTCAGATGACGTCGGTTCTGGCTCAATGCAAAAAAGCCATTGACATGAACAGGAAGACCAGTTAAACTTTTGGCTTCTAGAGGCAACGGTAAGAAACAAAAAACGTGTCCTTGTGGTTGTCCAGCATCTCCTCCGATGGCCAATTTGCTAGGGTTTATTGGCAAAGCCAGGCCCACCCGTGGCATGTAACTGAGTGACTCGTCATTTATCAGTGCTGTCATCTCCGTAGACAGGTTAGGTCCACTTAAAAAATGCGTTATGACAAACGAGTAGACTGATTCTCTTTTCATCTCAGTGAAATCCTGTGTTACTATGGTAACATTGTAGGTCTCCTTCAGTTGGCCACAGGACTTTTGTTTTACTTGTGAGTTAAAACGCTGTCTTGCTTGTCTAACGGCAGCTTTACAATCCTCTGAAATTCCTACTGAAAACAGTTTTCGTGGTTCTGACATCTCGGTGGTCCTCTCATAAAACTCGATACGTTCAACATTCATCAAAAACAGTACAACCAAATGGGCGTCACTCACGAAGCTTTTGAATAGACCTTGAATCTTCTCTGTGGAATAGATAGTGTCTGACAGCTTTGACGGCTCCTGTCTGAACGGCAAACGAAACAACGTTCCTTCATAGCTCCCTTGTTGAAAAGCGTCTTCTGAGCCACCAAAGACTTCCTTATATGGAGCGAACTGGTCCGCAATACCTCTCATGTTCACAGCATCACCGGTCAGGTTCCATCGAATTCCTGACCTCTTACCATCTTCATCACTGAAGTACTTTTCATGTGGATCGATTATCCCCAGGCTGTCACCACTTAGTACACTGGGAAGATCTTAGAACAACGACGTACACATTTTAGTACTTAAATTTTAGTACTTTTAAGTACTCATCACTTGAAATTAAATTTAAGTTAAACTATGTTACAAACTATGTAACTTCGACTTGTTTTCGTACGAGTGAGAAACCTACGGAACAGAGTTGCTGCGTCATGGTACAGAATTAAAGACATTCAATTCAACCAATCACAGCGTGCAACTGAAATAATTGCTCGACTAATGAGAATGGTTGGACACGGCACAGTACCGTAACCGCACGAACTGTACCGTAACTACTTCCCACTTGACTCTAATATTTCATACCTGTCATGTGGAACACAGACTTAAACCCACAGTACCGTAACCGCACAAACTGTACCGTAACTACTTCCCACTTGACTCTAATATTTCATACCCGTCATGTGGAACACAGACTTAAACCCACAGTACCGTACCCGCACGAACTGTACCGTAACTACTTCCCACTTGACTCTAATATTTCATACCTGTCATGTGGAACACAGACTTAAACCCACAGTACCGTAACCGCACAAACTGTACCGTAACTACTTCCCACTTGACTCTAATATTTCATACCTGTCATGTGGAACACAGACTTAAACCCACAGTACCGTAACCGCACGAACTGTACCGTAACTACTTCCCACTTGACTCTAATATTTCATACCTGTCATGTGGAAACCGCACGAACTGTACCGTAACTACTTCCCACTTGACTCTAATATTTCATACCTGTCATGTGGAACACAGACTTAAACCCACAGTACCGTAACCGCACGAACTGTACCGTAACTACTTCCCACTTGACTCTAATATTTCATACCCGTCATGTGGAACACAGACTTAAACCCACAGTACCGTACCCGCACGAACTGTACCGTAACTACTTCCCACTTGACTCTAATATTTCATACCTGTCATGTGGAACACAGACTTAAACCCACAGTACCGTACCCGCACGAACTGTACCGTAACTACTTCCCACTTGACTCTAATATTTCATACCTGTCATGTGGAACACAGACTTAAACCCACAGTACCGTACCCGCACGAACTGTACCGTAACTACTTCCCACTTGACTCTTAATATTTCATACCTGTCATGTGGAACACAGACTTAAACCCACAGTACCGTATCCGCACGAACTGTACCGTAACTACTTCCCACTTGACTCTAATATTTCATACCTGTCATGTGGAACACAGACTTAAACCCACAGTACCGTACCCGCACGAACTGTACCGTAACTACTTCCCACTTGACTCTAATATTTCATACCTGTCATGTGGAACACAGACTTAAACCCACAGTACCGTAACCGCACGAACTGTACCGTAACTACTTCCCACTTGACTCTAATATTTCATACCTGTCAAGTGGAACACAGACTTAAACCCACAGTACCGTAACCGCACGAACTGTACCGTAACTACTTCCCACTTGACTCTAATATTTCATACCTGTCATGTGGAACACAGACTTAAACCCACAGTACCGTAACCGCACGAACTGTACCGTAACTACTTCCCACTTGACTCTAATATTTCATACCTGTCATGTGGAACACAGACTTAAACCCAAGACCAAAACGACCAACTTTTGTTGGATCCTTGACTTTATACTGTCACACAACATTCCCACTCCTTTCCAGTCTTCATCATTGAACTTTGCATCATTGTAAGCATATAGTGCAGGACCCTTCAAAAAAAAAAGATTATATGTTACAAGAACTATAAGTATATTTGCACACTATCATCAGGAAGTCTTTTATCCCAAGTAATGTCCTTCCTTCCATCCTCCCTTCCTCCCATCCTTTCTATTCTCCCTTTCTTCCATCCTCCCTTCCTTTCCTACCATTCTTTCTTTCTTCCCTTTCTTCCATCCTCCCTTCCTTTCCTATCATCCTTTCTTTCTTCCATCTTTTTCTATTCTCCCTTTCTTCCATCCTCCCTTCCATTCCTCCCATCCTCCCTTCCTCCCATCCTTTCTATTCTCCCTTTCTTCCATCCTCCCTTCCATTCCTACCATTCTTTCTTTCTTCCCTTTCTTCCATCCTCCCTTCCTTTCCTACCATCCTTTCTTTCTTCCCTTTCTTCCATCCTGCCTTCCTTTCCTACCATTCTTTCTTTCTTCCATTCTCCCTTCCTTTCCTACCATCCTTTCTTTCCTCCCTTTCTTCCATCCGGCCTTCCTTTCCTACCATCCTCTTTCTTCCCTTTGTTCCCTTACTCACTCCCTTCCTTCCCTTCTTTCATGCATGTACTTCTTTCAAATGATTGTGTCCATCAACTGGATGTTGCATTTCATTTTGGTATTCGCATGTATCTACATGTCATCATCAATACCTGAAACTTTGCTAATCCTGGATGTTGTACATTATCTGTGCCATATGAATGATGATCTATTAAAAATTTCACTTCTTTGGCTCCAGCATCTTCTGCATTTTGAATGAGTTCCTAAGACCAAAACAGTTGCTGATTATATATTATATTCCAACTAATACTGCAGTTTATCAGTATTGTAAAAATAATTAAAATAATAATAATAATAGTGATGATGATGATGTGGTTGATAATGAAAATAATAATACTAGTAATAATAGTAATAATAGTAATAATAGTAATAATAGTAATAATAGTAATAACAGTTGTTTGGCTTATGGTTTTCAATAGAAAAGTTTCACTTGATAATGATGTTTCACTTGATAATGATGTCTGCGACTTCGAAACGTCGTATAGCGTTGATTTTTCTATTTCTAATAGTATTAATAGTAATAATAATATTAAATAATAATAAGTTCTTATATAGTGCATTTCACAATGCCTCAATGCACTGTTGTATAATGGGATCTCATTAACATTACTTTGATATATGAATGAACTGCAGATGACGTAATGAATGCATGATTCTTGAAGTATAAAGTAATAAATAGGGAGTTACTGTACTATATATAGTATATAGAAATTCCTTAAGTACCTCATTTTTTAGAGTACCACCCCACCCATTCCAATAAATCTAACATATCAAGATGATTGACCCACCAAAGTAATTATTGGCTCACACTAACATGTTAGAGTACCACCCCACCCATGCCAATAAATCTAACATATCAAGATGATTGACCCACCAAAGTAATTATTGGTTCCCACTAACATGTTAGAGTACCACCCCACCCATGCCAATCAATCTAACATATCAAGATGATTGACCCACCAAAGTAATTATTGGTTCCTACTAACAAGTTAGAGTACCACCCCACCCATGACAATAAATCTAACATATCAAGATGATTGACCCACCAAAGTAATTATTGGTTCCCACTAACATGTTAGAGTACCACCCCACCCATTCCAATAAATCTAACATATCAAGATGATTGACCCACCAAAGTAATTATTGGCTCACACTAACATGTTAGATACCACCCCACCCATGCCAATAAATCTAACATATCAAGATGATTGACCCACCAAAGTAATTATTGGTTCCCACTAACATGTTAGAGTACCACCCCACCCATGCCAATCAATCTAACATACCAAGATGATTGACCCACCAAAGTAATTATTGGTTCCTACTAACAAGTTAGAGTACCACCCCACCCATGACAATAAATCTAACATATCAAGATGATTGACCCACCAAAGTAATTATTGGTTCCCACTAACATGTTAGAGTACCACCCCACCCATGCCAATAAATCTAACATATCAAGATGATTGACCCACCAAAGTAATTATTGGTTCCCACTAACATGTTTGAGTACCACCCCACCCATGCCAATATATCTAACATATCAAGATATTGACCCACCAAGGTAATTATTGGTTCCCACTAACATGTTAGAGTACCACCCCACTCATGCCGATAAATCTAACATATCAAGATGATTGACCCACCAAACTAATTATTGGTTCCCACTAACATGTTAGAGTACCACCCCACCCATGCCAATAAATCTAACATATCAAGATGATTGACCCACCAAAGTAATTATTGGTTCCCACTAACATGTTAGAGTACCACCCCACCCATGCCGATAAATCTAACATATCAAGATGATTGACCCACCAAAGTAATTATTGGTTCCCACTAACATGTTAGAGTACCACCCCACCCATGCCAATAAATCTAACATATCAAGATGATTGACCCACCAAAGTAATTATTGGTTCCCACTAACATGTTAGAGTACCACCCCACTCATGCCGATAAATCTAACATATCAAGATGATTGACCCACCAAACTAATTATTGGTTCCCACTAACATGTTAGAGTACCACCCCACCCATGCAGGAGCCCATAAGTAGGAGCGTCCATGCTCCATACTGGGTCTATGTCACAGCGTTTTCACAAGTGTGGTTATTTTTAGAACAGTTTTTCCGCGAAAGAAGGTCATTTGACCAATCAGAGAACGTTTCCGGTATGACGGTTTCATTTCCGGTTTCACGACACAAAATAAAATGGCGGACAGACCCGAATAAATGTACAAATAAAAGTCAGGATTATCCAGTTTTCTTTGTGTCTGATTCCCAATTTTATCATACCAACAACTTCCCGGGATTCCATAGGCCGCTACTTTGAACCTTGACCTAAAATTCTAGACTGCGTTTCCCGAACGAAGTCAGTGAACTTACAGGATTTGAATTGAAGTAATGGCCAGGTGGTTTCGTATATGGCAGAGTTTCGTGTATAGATAATGTGAACGCGTGTTTTCTGATCAGAAATATCAGTTCCTGTTAACTTCACGGAGAAATACAAACGTATTATGAAGCGATGTGCCTCTGAAACGTTAGAAAATCAAAGTTAAAGTCAAGTAAGGTGCATTGAAAGCGATAGTTCTTCGCGAGCACATGGTCATGTTGATGCCGATGGATCACCTGAGCATGGCTTACTTCAATCAGTCAAAAACCTCTGATATTACTGCGATTCTCAGCATTATGCGAACTCAGACATTTAGGCAGTTGGCTTGTAATTTGGTGTTTCGCTTCCGTCAATCAACATAAAAAAATCAGAAACCTTAAAAATAAAAGTCAGAAGACCCACCAAATGGAAACCAAATATGATTTTGAGCTAAATTATGGATCATTTGGTGGAAGAATATGTATTTAGTTTTCAGTTTGAATTCGTTTGAGTTTTGAATTTGATTACTAGACAGTACTAGAGTAATTGACAAGTCCAGCCGACTGTTCGAATGTCTGAGTTCGCATAATACTGAGTACCGCAGTAAGGTCGCTGAATTTAAAAACAAAGTAATTTTGAGTCATTTTTGCTCAACTTTTATATATTGACACTGAGTGAAGCGTGTGTAAATTGAATGAAGCGTGTTTTTATTAATATATTTCAAATCAGACTCACAAAAAATATTCACAATCCATTTTTAAGTCATTTTAGGTAACAGAAAAGACAACAAACACGCTTACTTTCACCAATCTTATTTGTAATTTGATTCACCCGTGACTCGTCTTGTCGCTCATCATGCAGTTTCAGCTAATTTGTTTTTGAATAGCCTTGTCTTCAAACTCCACAACGATAATTACAAGATCCACTAAACCACATCCAAGAATAAATTGAATTCACTTTCTGACGAAATAGTTTAGACGAAAATATGTCTTTGGAAGTCTTCGGCTAATTTGTCCACACGCTACTCAACAGCTTCTCAGTCGGTCACTTCGTGTTCGAGTTCTTCGAACCACTTAAGCTTTGGATGCCTTTAGAAGCACAATCGTCACCACTCACTTTCAATTGATTCTGATGTACCGAATGACTCAATACTGCTCTCACTATCACTAGACGATTCGTAGTTTAGTTCACTTGAAAAATACTCTTTGTCGCTATCGGATGCCATCTTTATTTTACCTGCCATCTCATCAAAATCCATATAAAACGTCATACCGGAAACGTTCTCTGATTGGTCAAAATTCGCGGGAAAACTGTTCTAAAAATAACCACACTTGTGAAAACGCTGTGACACTACCCAATACCGTATGGACGCTCCTACTTATGGGCTCCTGACCCATGCCAATAAATCTAACATATCAAGATGATTGACCCATCAAAGTAATTATTGGTTCGCACTAACATGTTAGAGTACCATCCCACCCATGCCGATAAATCTAACATATCAAGATGATTGACCCACCAAAGTAATTATTGGTTCCCACTAACATGTTAGAGTACCACCCCACCCATGACAATAAATCTAACATATCAAGATGATTGACACACCAAAGTAATTATTGGTTCCCACTAACATGTTAGAGTACCACCCCACCCATGCCAATAAATCTAACATATCAAGATGATTGACCCACCAAAGTAATTATTGGTTCCCACTAACATGTTAGAGTACCACCCCACTCATGCCGATAAATCTAACATATCAAGATGATTGACCCACCAAACTAATTATTGGTTCCCACTAACATGTTAGAGTACCACCCCACCCATGCCGATAAATCTAACATATCAAGATGATTGACCCACCAAAGTAATTATTGGTTCGCACTAACATGTTAGAGTACCACCCCACCCATGCCGATAAATCTAACATATCAAGATGATTGACCCACCAAAGTAATTATTGGTTCCCACTAACATGTTAGAGTACCACCCCACCCATGCCAATAAATCTAACATATCAAGATGATTGACCCACCAAAGTAATTATTGGTTCCCACTAACATGTTAGAGTACCACCCCACCCATGACAATAAATCTAACATATCAAGATGATTGACCCACCAAAGTAATTATTGGTTCCCACTAACATGTTAGAGTACCACCCCACCCATGCCAATAAATCTAACATATCATGATTGACCCACCAAAGTAATTATTGGTTCCCACTAACATGTTAGAGTACCACCCCACTCATGCCGATAAATCTAACATATCAAGATGATTGACCCACCAAACTAATTATTGGTTCCCACTAACATGTTAGAGTACCACCCCACCCATGCCGATAAATCTAACATATCAAGATGATTGACCCACCAAAGTAATTATTGGTTCGCACTAACATGTTAGAGTACCACCCCACCCATGCCGATAAATCTAACATATCAAGATGATTGACCCACCAAAGTAATTATTGGTTCCTACTAACATGTTAGAGTACCACCCCACCCATGACAATAAATCTAACATATCAAGATGATTGACCCACCAAAGTAATTATTGGTTCCCACTAACATGTTAGAGTACCACCCCACCCATGCCAATAAATCTAACATATCAAGATGATTGACCCACCAAAGTAATTATTGGTTCCCACTAACATGTTAGGGTACCACCCCACCCATGACAATCAATCTAACATATCAAGATGATTGACCCACCAAAGTAATTATTGGTTCCCATTAACATGGTAGAGTACCACCCCACCCATGCCAATCAATCTAACATATCAAGATGATTGACCCACCAAAGTAATTATTGGTGCCCACTAACATGTTAGAGTACCACCCCACCCATGCCAATAAATCTAACATATCAAGATGATTGACCCACCAAAGTAATTATTGGTTCCCATTAACATGTTAGAGTACCACCCCACCCATGCCAATAAATCTAACATATCAAGATGATTGACCCACCAAAGTAATTATTGGTTCCCACTAACATGTTAGAGTACCACCCCACCCATGACAATAAATCTAACATATCAAGATGATTGACCCACCAAAGTAATTATTGGTTCCCACTAACATGTTAGAGTACCACCCCACCCATGCCAATAAATCTAACATATCAAGATGATTGACCCACCAAAGTAATTATTGGTTCCCACTAACATGTTAGAGTACCACCCCACTCATGCCGATAAATCTAACATATCAAGATGATTGACCCACCAAACTAATTATTGGTTCCCACTAACATGTTAGAGTACCACCCCACCCATGCCGATAAATCTAACATATCAAGATGATTGACCCACCAAAGTAATTATTGGTTCGCACTAACATGTTAGAGTACCACCCCACCCATGCCAATAAATCTAACATATCAAGATGATTGACCCACCAAAGTAATTATTGGTTCCCACTAACATGTTAGAGTACCACCCCACCCATGACAATCAATCTAACATATCAAGATGATTGACCCACCAAAGTAATTATTGGTTCCCATTAACATGTTTTAGAGTACCACCCCACCCATGCCCAATCAATCTAACATATCAAGATGATTGACCCACCAAAGTAATTATTGGTTGCCCACTAACATGTTAGAGTACCACCCCACCCATGCCAATAAATCTAACATATCAAGATGATTGACCCACCAAAGTAATTATTGGTTCCCATTAACATGTTAGAGTACCACCCCACCCATGCCAATAAATCTAACATATCAAGATGATTGACCCACCAAAGTAATTATTGGTTCCCACTAACATGTTAGAGTACCACCCCACCCATGACAATAAATCTAACATATCAAGATGATTGACCCACCAAAGTAATTATTGGTTCCCACTAACATGTTAGAGTACCACCCCACCCATGCCAATAAATCTAACATATCAAGATGATTGACCCACCAAAGTAATTATTGGTTCCCACTAACATGTTAGAGTACCACCCCCACTCATGCCGATAAATCTAACATATCAAGATGATTGACCCACCAAAGTAATTATTGGTTCCCACTAACATGTTAGAGTACCACCCCACCCATGCCGATAAATCTAACATATCAAGATGATTGACCCACCAAAGTAATTATTGGTTCGCACTAACATGTTAGAGTACCACCCCACCCATGCCGATAAATCTAACATATCAAGATGATTGACCCACCAAAGTAATTATTGGTTCCCACTAACATGTTAGAGTACCACCCCACCCATGCCAATAAATCTAACATATCAAGATGATTGACCCACCAAAGTAATTATTGGTTCCCACTAACATGTTAGAGTACCACCCCACCCATGACAATAAATCTAACATATCAAGATGATTGACCCACCAAAGTAATTATTGGTTCCCACTAACATGTTAGAGTACCACCCCACCCATGCCAATAAATCTAACATATCAAGATGATTGACCCACCAAAGTAATTATTGGTTCCCACTAACATGTTAGAGTACCACCCCACCCATGCCAATAAATCTAACATATCAAGATGATTGACCCACCAAAGTAATTATTGGTTCCCACTAACATGTTAGAGTACCACCCCACCCATGCCGATAAATCTAACATATCAAGATGATTGACCCACCAAAGTAATTATTGGTTCGCACTAACATGTTAGAGTACCACCCCACCCATGCCGATAAATCTAACATATCAAGATGATTGACCCACCAAAGTAATTATTGGTTCCTACTAACATGTTAGAGTACCACCCCACCCATGCCAATAAATCTAACATATCAAGATGATTGACCCACCAAAGTAATTATTGGTTCCCACTAACATGTTAGAGTACCACCCCACCCATGCCAATAAATCTAACATATCAAGATGATTGACCCACCAAAGTAATTATTGGTTCCCACTAACATGTTAGAGTACCACCCCACCCATGACAATCAATCTAACATATCAAGATGATTGACCCACCAAAGTAATTATTGGTTCCCACTAACATGTTAGAGTACCACCCCACCCATGCCAATAAATCTAACATATCAAGATGATTGACCCACCAAAGTAATTATTGGTTCCCACTAACATGTTAGAGTTAGAGTACCACCCCACCCATGCCAATAAATCTAACATATCAAGATGATTGACCCACCAAAGTAATTATTGGTTCCCATTAACATGTTAGAGTACCACCCCACCCATGCCAATAAATCTAACATATCAAGATGATTGACCCACCAAAGTAATTATTGGTTCCCACTAACATGTTAGAGTACCACCCCACCCATGCCAATAAATCTAACATATATCAAGATGATTGACCCACCAAAGTAATTATTGGTTCCCACTAACATGTTAGAGTACCACCCCACCCATGCCAATAAATCTAACATATCAAGATGATTGACCACCAAAGTAATTATTGGTTCCCACTAACATGTTAGAGTACCACCCCACCCATGCCAATAAATCTAACATATCAAGATGATTGACCCACCAAAGTAATTATTGGTTCCCACTAACATGTTAGAGTACCACCCCACCCATGCCAATAAATCTAACATATCAAGATGATTGACCCACCAAAGTAATTATTGGTTCCCACTAACATGTTAGAGTACCACCCCACTCATGCCAATAAATCTAACATATCAAGATGATTGACCCACCAAACTAATTATTGGTTCCCACTAACATGTTAGAGTACCACCCCACCCATGCCAATAAATCTAACATATCATGATTGACCCACCAAAGTAATTATTGGTTCCCACTAACATGTTAGAGTACCACCCCACTCATGCCGATAAATCTAACATATCAAGATGATTGACCCACCAAACTAATTATTGGTTCCCACTAACATGTTAGAGTACCACCCCACCCATGCCAATAAATCTAACATATCAAGATGATTGACCCACCAAAGGAATTATTGGTTCGCACTAACATGTTAGTTAAGAGTACCACCCCACCCATGCCGATAAATCTAACATATCAAGATGATTGACCCACCAAAGTAATTATTGGTTCCCACTAACATGTTAGAGTACCACCCCACCCATGACAATCAATCTAACATATCAAGATGATTGACCCACCAAAGTAATTATTGGTTCCCATTAATATGTTAGAGTACCACCCCACCCATGCCAATCAATCTAACATATCAAGATGATTGACCCACCAAAGTAATTCTTGGTTCCCACTAACATGTTAGAGTACCACCCCACCCATGCCAATAAATCTAACATATCAAGATGATTGACCCACCAAAGTAATTATTGGTTCCCACTAACATGTTAGGGTACCACCCACCCATGCCAATAAATCTAACATATCAAGATGATTGACCCACCAAAGTAATTATTGGTTCCCACTAACATGTTAGAGTACCACCCCACTCATGCCAATAAATCTAACATATCAAGATGATTGACCCACCAAACTAATTATTGGTTCCCACTAACATGTTAGAGTACCACCCCACCCATGCCAATAAATCTAACATATCATATCATGATTGACCCACCAAAGTAATTATTGGTTCCCACTAACATGTTAGAGTACCACCCCACTCATGCCGATAAATCTAACATATCAAGATGATTGACCCACCAAACTAATTATTGGTTCCCACTAACATGTTATAGTACCACCCCACCCATGCCAATAAATCTAACATATCAAGATGATTGACCCACCAAAGTAATTATTGGTTCCCACTAACATGTTAGTAAGAGTACCACCCCACCCATGCCGATAAATCTAACATATCAAGATGATTGACCCACCAAAGTAATTATTGGTTCCCACTAACATGTTAGAGTACCACCCCACCCATGCCAATCAATCTAACATATCAAGATGATTGACCCACCAAAGTAATTATTGGTTCCCACTAACATGTTAGAGTACCACCCCACCCATGCCAATAAATCTAACATATCAAGATGATTGACCCACCAAAGTAATTCTTGGTTCCCACTAACATGTTAGAGTACCACCCCACCCATGCCAATAAATCTAACATATCAAGATGATTGACCCAGCAAAGGAATTATTGGTTCGCACTAACATGTTAGTAAGAGTACCACCCCACCCATGCCGATAAATCTAACATATCAAGATGATTGACCCACCAAACTAATTATTGGTTCCCACTAACATGTTAGAGTACCACCCCACCCATGCCAATAAATCTAACATATCAAGATGATTGACCCAGCAAAGGAATTATTGGTTCGCACTAACATGTTAGTAAGAGTACCACCCCACCCATGCCGATAAATCTAACATATCAAGATGATTGACCCACACCAAACTAATTATTGGTTCCCACTAACATGTTAGAGTACCACCCCACTCATGCCGATAAATCTAACATATCAAGATGATTGACCCACCAAACTAATTATTGGTTCCCACTAACATGTTAGAGTACCACCCCACCCATGCAGGAGCCCATAAGTAGGAGCGTCCATGCTCCATACTGGGTCTATGTCACAGCGTTTTCACAAGTGTGGTTATTTTTAGAACAGTTTTTCCGCGAAAGAAGGTCATTTGACCAATCAGAGAACGTTTCCGGTATGACGGTTTCATTTCCGGTTTCACGACACAAAATAAAATGGCGGACAGACCCGAATAAATGTACAAATAAAAGTCAGGATTATCCAGTTTTCTTTGTGTCTGATTCCCAATTTTATCATACCAACAACTTCCCGGGATTCCATAGGCCGCTACTTTGAACCTTGACCTAAAATTCTAGACTGCGTTTCCCGAACGAAGTCAGTGAACTTACAGGATTTGAATTAAGTAATGGCCAGGTGGTTTCGTATATGGCAGAGTTTCGTGTATAGATAATGTGAACGCGTGTTTTCTGATCAGAAATATCAGTTCCTGTTAACTTCACGGAGAAATACAAACGTATTATGAAGCGATGTGCCTCTGAAACGTTAGAAAATCAAAGTTAAAGTCAAGTAAGGTGCATTGAAAGCGATAGTTCTTCGCGAGCACATGGTCATGTTGATGCCGATGGATCACCTGAGCATGGCTTACTTCAATCAGTCAAAAACCTCTGATATTACTGCGATTCTCAGCATTATGCGAACTCAGACATTTAGGCAGTTGGCTTGTAATTTGGTGTTTCGCTTCCGTCAATCAACATAAAAAAATCAGAAACCTTAAAAATAAAAGTCAGAAGACCCACCAAATGGAAACCAAATATGATTTTGAGCTAAATTATGGATCATTTGGTGGAAGAATATGTATTTAGTTTTCAGTTTGAATTCGTTTGAGTTTTGAATTTGATTACTAGACAGTACTAGAGTAATTGACAAGTCCAGCCGACTGTTCGAATGTCTGAGTTCGCATAATACTGAGTACCGCGCAGTAGGTCGCTGAATTTAAAAACAAAGTAATTTTGAGTCATTTTTGCTCAACTTTTATATATTGACACTGAGTGAAGCGTGTGTAAATTGAATGAAGCGTGTTTTTATTAATATATTTCAAATCAGACTCACAAAAAATATTCACAATCCATTTTTAAGTCATTTTAGGTAACAGAAAAGACAACAAACACGCTTACTTTCACCAATCTTATTTGTAATTTGATTCACCCGTGACTCATCTTGTCGCTCATCATGCAGTTTCAGCTAATTTGTTTTTGAATAGCCTTGTCTTCAAACTCCACAACGATAATTACAAGATCCACTAAACCACATCCAAGAATAAATTGAATTCACTTTCTGACGAAATAGTTTAGACGAAAATATGTCTTTGGAAGTCTTCGGCTAATTTGTCCACACGCTACTCAAACAGCTTCTCAGTCGGTCACTTCGTGTTCGAGTTCTTCGAACCACTTAAGCTTTGGATGCCTTTAGAAGCACAATCGTCACCATGCCTTTAGAAGCACAATCGTCACCACTCACTTTCAATTGATTCTGATGTACCGAATGACTCAATACTGCTCTCACTATCACTAGACGATTCGTAGTTTAGTTCACTTGAAAAATACTCTTTGTCGCTATCGGATGCCATCTTTATTTTACCTGCCATCTCATCAAAATCCATATAAAACGTCATACCGGAAACGTTCTCTGATTGGTCAAAATTCGCGGGAAAACTGTTCTAAAAATAACCACACTTGTGAAAACGCTGTGACACTACCCAATACCGTATGGACGCTCCTACTTATGAGCTCCTGACCCATGCCAATAAATCTAACATATCAAGATGATTGACCCACCAAAGTAATTATTGGTTCGCACTAACATGTTAGAGTACCACCCCACCCATGCCGATAAATCTAACATATCAAGATGATTGACCCACCAAATTGACCCACCAAAGTAATTATTGGTTCCCACTAACATGTTAGAGTACCACCCCACCCATGACAATAAATCTAACATATCAAGATGATTGACCCACCAAAGTAATTATTGGTTCCCACTAACATGTTAGAGTACCACCCCACCCATGCCAATAAATCTAACATATCATGATTGACCCACCAAAGTAATTATTGGTTCCCACTAACATGTTAGAGTACCACCCCACCCATGCCGATAAATCTAACATATCAAGATGATTGACCCACCAAACTAATTATTGGTTCCCACTAACATGTTAGAGTACCACCCCACCCATGCCGATAAATCTAACATATCAAGATGATTGACCCACCAAAGTAATTATTGGTTCGCACTAACATGTTAGAGTACCACCCCACCCATGCCGATAAATCTAACATATCAAGATGATTGACCCACCAAAGTAATTATTGGTTCCCACTAACATGTTAGAGTACCACCCCACCCATGCCAATAAATCTAACATATCAAGATGATTGACCCACCAAAGTAATTATTGGTTCCCACTAACATGTTAGAGTACCACCCCACCCATGCCAATAAATCTAACATATCAAGATGATTGACCCACCAAAGTAATTATTGGTTCCCACTAACATGTTAGAGTACCACCCCACCCATGCCAATAAATCTAACATATCAAGATGATTGACCCACCAAAGGAATTATTGGTTCCCACTAACATGTTAGTAAGAGTACCACCCCACCCATGCCGATAAATCTAACATATCAAGATGATTGACCCACCAAAGTAATTATTGGTTCCCACTAACATGTTAGAGTACCACCCCACCCATGCCAATAAATCTAACATATCAAGATGATTGACCCACCAAACTAATTATTGGTTCCCACTAACATGTTAGAGTACCACCCCACCCATGCAGGAGCCCATAAGTAGGAGCGTCCATGCTCCATACATGGTCTATGTCACAGCGTTTTCACAAGTGTGGTTATTTTTAGAACAGTTTTTCCAGCGAAAAGAAGGTCATTTGACCAATCAGAGAACGTTTCCGGTATGACGGTTTCATTTCCGGTTTCACGACACAAAATAAAATGGCGGACAGACCCGAATAAATGTACAAATAAAAGTCAGGATTATCCAGTTTTCTTTGTGTCTGATTCCCAATTTTATCATACCAACAACTTCCCGGGATTCCATAGGCCGCTACTTTGAACCTTGACCTAAAATTCTAGACTGCGTTTCCCGAACGAAGTCAGTGAACTTACAGGATTTGAATTGAAGTAATGGCCAGGTGGTTTCGTATATGGCAGAGTTTCGTGTATAGATAATGTGAACCAAAGTGTTTTCTGATCAGAAATATCAGTTCCTGTTAACTTCACGGAGAAATACAAACGTATTATGAAGCGATGTGCCTCTGAAACGTTAGAAAATCAAAGTTAAAGTCAAGTAAAGGTGCATTGAAAGCGATAGTTCTTCGCGAGCACATGGTCATGTTGATGCCGATGGATCACCTGAGCATGGCTTACTTCAATCAGTCAAAAATGATTGATATTACTGCGATTCTCAGCATTATGCGAACTCAGACATTTAGGCAGTTGGCTTGTAATTTGGTGTTTCGCTTCCGTCAATGCAACATAAAAAAATCAGAAACCTTAAAAATAAAAGTCAGAAGACCCACCAAATGGAAACCAAATATGATTTTGAGCTAAATTATGGATCATTTGATTGGAAGAATATGTATTTAGTTTTCAGTTTGAATTCGTTTGAGTTTTGAATTTGATTACTAGACAGTACTAGAGTAATTGACAAGTCCAGCCGACTGTTCGAATGTCTGAGTTCGCATAATACTGAGTACCGCAGTAAGGTCGCTGAATTTAAAAACAAAGTAATTTTGAGTCATTTTTGCTCAACTTTTATATATTGACACTGAGTGAAGCGTGTGTAAATTGAATGAAGCGTGTTTTTATTAATATATTTCAAATCAGACTCACAAAAAAAATATTCACAATCCAATCCATTTTTAAGTCATTTTAGGTAACAGAAAAGACAACAAACACGCTTACTTTCACCAATCTTATTTGTAATTTGATTCACCCCGTGACTCATCTTGTCGCTCATCATGCAGTTTCAGCTAATTTGTTTTTGAATAGCCTTGTCTTCAAACTCCACAACGATAATTACAAGATCCACTAAACCACATCCAAGAATAAATTGAATTCACTTTCTGACGAAATAGTTTAGACGAAAATATGTCTTTGGAAGTCTTCGGCTAATTTGTCCACACGCTACTCAACAGCTTCTCAGTCGGTCACTTCGTGTTCGAGTTCTTCGAACCACTTAAGCTTTGGATGCCTTTAGAAGCACAATCGTCACCACTCACTTTCAATTGATTCTGATGTACCGAATGACTCAATACTGCTCTTACTATCACTAGACGATTCGTAGTTTAGTTCACTTGAAAAATACTCTTTGTCGCTATCGGATGCCATCTTTATTTTACCGCCATCTCATCAAAATCTAACATATAAAACGTAATTATCCCGGAAACGTTCTCTGATTGGTCAAAATTCGCGGGAAAACTGTTCTAAAAATAACCACACTTGTGAAAACGCTGTGACACTACCCAATACCGTATGGGTTCTCCTACTTATGAGAGTACTGACCCCACCCATGCCAATAAATCTAACATATCAAGATGATTGACCCACCAAAGTAATTATTGGTTCGCACTAACATGTTAGAGTACCACCCCACCCATGCCTATAAATCTAACATATCAAGATGATTGACCCACCAAAGTAATTATTGGTTCCCACTAACAAGTTAGAGTACCACCCCACCCATGCCAATCAATCTAACATATCAAGATGATTGACCCACCAAAGTAATTCTTGGTTCCCACTAACATGTTAGAGTACCACCCCACCCATGCCAATAAATCTAACATATCAAGATGATTGACCCAGCAAAGGAATTATTGGTTCGCACTAACATGTTAGTAAAAGTACCATTGGTTCCCACTAACATGTTAGCAGTACCACAATAAATCTAACATATCAAGATGATTGACCCACCCATGCCGATAAATCTAACATATCAAGATTATGGACCCACCAAACTAATTATTGGTTCCCACTAACATGTTAGAGTACCACCCCACCCATGCCAATAAATCTAACATATCAAGATGATTGACCCACCAAAGGAATTATTGGTTCCCACTAACATGTTTAAGAGTACCACCCCACCCATGCCAATAAATCTAACATATCAAGATGATTGACCCACCAAAGTAATTATTGGTTCCCACTAACATGTTAGAGTACCACCCCACCCATGCCAATCAATCTAACATATCAAGATGATTGACCCACCAAAGTA